>JAVQJG010214452.1:0-37929 GCA_036024015.1 Craterocephalus amniculus
AAACCAGGGTTGGGTGTGTGTGTGTGTGTGTGTGTGTGTGTGTGTGTGTGTGTGTGTGTGGGTGTGTGTGTGTGTGTGTGGGTGTGTGTGTGTGTGTCTGTGTGTGTGTGTGTGTGTGCGTGTGTGTGTGTGTGTGTGTGTGTGTGTGGGTGTGGGTGTGGAGGGAGGGCGGGGGGCAGGACATTTTCCCATATGGATATTGGAAGTGTTACTGTAGATTTATAGCTGGAGATGTGTATGTATAATTTAGAGATTAATCTTCTATGATAACTGATTTTGGTGACTTGTTCAATAAGCTGAGATGCTTTAATTTCTTTATAGTCAGTATGTTTATGGTAACTTGGAATGTTGGATATTTTGTTCTTTCCTCTTGTTGGTTGTTGGTTTTTCCCTATATTATGTTTTTTATTTTGACTGCCTGTTTCCAGAAAGAATGCCCTTATGAATGTAGTAAATTATTGGTCTTCCAGTAGCAATGTATAGAATCAACCTTTTTGTCAGGATCTTAGTGTGTGTCTGAATATCTAAAGACTGAGACCAGGAGCATTGTCACTGATGACAATGGGATGGATATTTTTGTCTCCAATGTATTACTGATCTTAAATAAGACAATTCTTGATAAACAAAGGTGAGATGTGGAGAAAAATGAATATGCCATTAAGGACGGGTTTCTCATTCTCCAACTGTCACATAAGGTCAGTCTTTCAGTTATTGTTACATAAAGGTAGTGGGATACTAATTCTAAGGTGCTTGAGCAGTTGGGTTGATAACTGTATTAAAATCTCCTGCTATTATCATGATATTTCAGGTTGATGTAATGAAAAAGGTGATGACAGAAAGATGGATCATCATTAGCAGTTGACAACCTCTTCAAGATAACATAGCAGGGTGACTTTGAGAGTGAGGTAGTAGATATATGAAGAGGGGATAAATGTTGATTTGGTGTGTTGTGCATGTTTTGGGTTCTTTGTTTGACATTAATATATCCTTTGTCATGAATAGCATCATATATGGCATATGTGAATGTACTGAGGTAGAAGACAGACAAATATAAACTTGAGAGACAGGCAACAAAAAAGTGTCTGATATACATGGACAGCAATGACGCACGAAAATACAGAACATGAACAAGACACACAAAGATGAACACATTTCCATATTTGTAGAGAAAAAGGGAAAATAATATAGAGAAAAAGAAGGTGTGTGGGTGAAGGTGTGTGTGAGTGAGTGAGAGAAATTGAAAGGGGGAGAGAGATAAGTAGAGAGCAAGCAGTATTTTTTTGCAGAGGGTTGAGAAATGTATGTCAAACAATCTAAAATCGAAAACCAAAATAAGAAGAATAAAAAAGAAAAAACGAATTATAGCAGAGAAAGAAAAAATACACACATACATACATAATTTCATATTTTGCATGCATTTGCCAAGGTTTTGGGGCTGATTGACTCATCTTCACCCCTTATATACAAAATATCTAGTATTTGCTGTAAAAAAAATAAGAATAAAGCTTCACGTGACCATTAAACATTCCTGTAAGAGGTTGATCTCAGTTGATGTAGTCTGCTAAAATCTTAAGCTAAGTTTGAAAGTGTTGGCTTCTTTTCTGAAAATGAGTGTTTTAGTAAGTTCCAGTTCATTTTGTAGCTTAGGTGCGTAACTGTACCTGTTTTGTGCTAGAAAGGGAGAGCTCTCAAGCAAACTCTTTTCATGCTGGCAGAGAGAACCTGGCACCAGCAGGATGTAGAAACAACAGGAAGTTAAATGACCTCTGTGAATTCCAAGTGCCACTTTATTAATCATCTAAGAAGCATGTTTATATATTTGACCATGATTGTTTCATTTTTTTTCTGTTATGCACTTCTTTCAAGATTTATGTTTTGTAACTTTTGCGCCCCAAAAGAAAAATGAATGAATGACTGAAAGCCCAATTTTCCTCCAACATTAATTCCCATGATAAGGATAAGACTTTTATTTTGATGTCTCATTTTAGTCTCACTTACATTAAAGTTTGTTGTGTTACTGTTTTACGTAATGTAAAATAACATATTGGGGAAAACCGCCACATTTTTCACACCCAGTAGAATGTCATTGCTAATCTGCATCACCACTTCTTTGTGTTTTGTCTGCTGCTGCAGATGTGCATGTTCAACAGCTCCTGGGTTTGAGATGTTATGAACATGACTATAGATACTTTGACAATATTTACAGGCAGCCAAAATTTTGGAATATTTAATGACATACCAGTTTTGTTTATTTTTTCCTGAATTGTCAGGTCGCTGGAAATGGACAAGAGCACTTGTCCCTTCAGAGGAGCTCCAAGTCGTCTTCTCACCACAGCAGCCGCCGGAAAAACCGTGAGCGATCCCGAGACAGAGACCGAGAACGGGAACAGAGCAGGGACAGAGACCGAGACAGGGAGAGAGAGAGGGAGCGGGAGAGAGAAAGAGAGAGGGAGAGAGAGAGAGGAAGGGAGAGAGAGAGAGTAAGTGAGTGGCCACCAGACAAGCAAGTGGACTCTCATTCCCAGGTATGTTGTAAAAATTGTAGCCCGTCGGTATAAAAGAAAAAGAATAGCTGAAAATACATGTTAAAGTGGAAATACTAAAAAGACATTCAGTGAGGATAATGCTGCTTTTAAAAAAATGTGTACGCTCATGTTACACTATTCTGTCCCAGCAACTAACAAAGAAATCTGGAGAAGGATTCAACGTGTCATCACCTCACTTCTATCATGTAATGAATTAACTAAGAACTTTAAAAGTTTGTTTTTTTTTGTCATAAATTTTAAAAAGTTTGATTTTATCATTTACATCCTTTAATAGTTTTAAAAGTTGGAGAGAATTTTACAGAGCTGTTTGCATTAATCAGGCAATGAGGAGCGTCAGCAATGCTCTCAGCTTGTGGAGGAAGCATGAGCTCAGATACCATACAGAACCAAACCAAACTATACAGAAAAGCAAATCCTGCCTTGTTGTCTGATGAATCAAGCATTTACTTTACGTGAGCAAATTGATGGTGTTGAATGATTTGATGTAACAATCTCCTCATATTACTTTAACGTTGCAAAAATAGCATACTGCTTTTTAAGTATCTTCTTTGGACACCAAAGTCACATGTTCAAAACACTACTGCCCAAACCCCCCTTCTCCTGGCACACAGACAGATGGAAATATACATCTGTTGTTAATATCAGCCAAGCTTTACTTATCGCACCAATACCGATATTTTAAACAATGACCATCTGCCGATACTGATATTGAAGCTGATATATCGTGCATCCCTAATTTAATTATATGGTTTATACGGTTTACGAGTCAAGGTGGTTTTTATTTGCATTCCCACAACATCCCAGGATGTTTTTTTATCTCATTTTGTCATAGACGTATAAATGAAATCTGAATTGAGTCATTTTGTTGCATAAGAGTTAATTGTAGATTAAGACATATAAAGTGGTTGAGGAAAAAAGGGATCTGGGATTTTAAGGCTGCTTCATGCCCGTCACAGCTACTCATAGTCTTAGCTTGAGATCAAAAGAGAATTGTTCCCTTAATAATCACATTCATGCAGAAAAATGCATGTCACCTATGCATGCAACAGTTTGTCTCAAAATTGTCTATGGTATTTTTATGAAATGTTGTGTCTTTTGATTCGGACTGACATACCGTGATATTTCATTAAAATTTTGTTATAACAACAAAACAAGATATCCTGAATGCTGTCATCCCTGTCCCTCCTACCAGAGCCAACCACTGAAGTCACTCCGCAGGCTCCTTCATCTCTCCCCTTCTTCAAATCAAGGACAACCCCCTCCCCCTCCTCCAGACCTGCGCTTCCAAGGCCCCCTTCCCAACCCACCTCAGCCCTCCTCCAAACCAGGCTACCCTGAGGGTCGAGGGCACACAGAGAGCAGGGGGCACTCTGGAGTGAGCAGCTCCAGTCAAGCTAAAAACCGCAAGGCCAGCTACCCCCTCCCAGGACAAATTGAGTCCAGCTGGCATGTTTCTGCTTTACAGCGAGCGGAGGGTGCCCAGTTCACCGCTGAACAACTGGGCATCAAACCGGGCCAGAATGGGCCCACCTTTACCCGAGCGTCTCGCACCAGGATGCCAAACCTCAACGACCTGAAGGAGACAGCCTTGTAACTCCTGCGAACCGAACCACCTCCAGTGTGGCTCCGTCCTGGAAGTATCTGCTGAACACAGACACCGTGACACAGTAGTGAAGCTTCATGGGAAAGCCCACCTCACTGAATCAAGTCCTCGTTCAGAAATGTAGTTATCTGTTGAATCTCATGTCTGAAATTTACAAAGACGAGACAATGACGGGTCAAACATCAGTAACAGTGCCATGTAGAGTAATCAAGATCAAAAAAGACTCACACCTTCTCTGGTTACCCGTACTGCATCAGCTGATCTTAATCATCTCTCACCTCACATCATGATAAGCTGATCTTAATTGTCAGAAGACACTGCCTATATTTGGCCTGTTTGCTGCCATCTTCTGCTCACAGGACACTACTGCAACACAGATGCCGCTGTCATGCCAACGGCCAATAAACTCACATTTTTCAAGCTCTGATATTTGATAAGAACAAAAAAAGAGAAAGATTTATATAACATTATTTATTAATTAATTATTTGTTTTAACTTCAAGGATATAAGCTATAAATGACACAGTATGTAGGCTATATGGGAATATTATAAGATAATTTAGGATTAAATGTGTAATTGCAAGAGCTTTAGTTTCAACACAGAGAAATGCATAGCTATTTACGTGTTGATAATACAATATGTCACAAGGAATATCTAATAATGGTGAATGTTTTTTTTTTCAAGTTGATGTTATTAACAGTTATATGTTATATTATTTTTAACCCTTTTTTCCCTTTTTGTTTCATTAAAATGTAAAAAGAAATACAAATGAATACGTAAAATGTTAGACATTTCATCTGCAAATCTGCCCTTCACTTTCATGACATCGTTTATGAAGTTTGTGACAAGTGGGGCTATTTTGTCAACAGGGCTTGGTAGCAGATCAGCCAGAGTGAGACTGTTAGGCTCTGGTTTTACATACAGTAACTGTTAGCACACTGTGTCCCACTCCCAGCGTCACCATTTGAAAACAAGCCCCATTCTCAGTCGCTCAGTTTCATCAGTGACAGCTGCTTCCCAGCTCCATGCTGCCATGTTGGGTTTGTATACAGCCTTAACAGCATGTAACGGGCGTCTCTGCCCATGTGAGAGAATAGCCTGTTAAAGTGAGTTTTTAATAATATGAGACGGATCTTTTGAAGTGTTTCGAGATCTTAAAAAAGGCATACCTCACCTACAACCTTTAAGAGCTTAAAGGATAAGTCTGGTTATATTTTGCATTATAAAAAATCCTAATTTGACCCTTTTTCTACAATAAGCACCAGTCTTTATTTATTCATTCATTTAGTTCAACTGCCGATTGTAACGATTCAAATCTTCATCGTTGAAGACTAAATTGTTCATTAAAAACTTAATCACATCCTTAAGTTAAAGTGAAATTATTTAAAATTCAGGTCAATGTTCATGACTGTATTTTGCGTGTAAAAATACAGGAATTGTGTTTACCAGACGCAAGTTGCAAAGCCTGAAACATTACTGATACAGTAGATATCCAAAAATTGGAAGCCTAAATCTCTCACTGTTTCATTTTAATTTCTTTATTGCTACAGAGGATCAAATAATCTGAAATATTACCAGACTTATCCTTTGATATGTGTTTACATTGTTCTGTGTGCATTTTAATGCTATGGTCATTTGTTTTTTGTGAAACGCCCTTCGTAGATCAGAAATGTTCTTTTGTTGTTTGCATTATTTTCAACATCACCAGTCATGTTCAGGGATGATTTTTATTCAACTTAAGTGTATATGAAGGCATTTACTCCTTATCCTCTGACATGTGGATGATATAAACTTGTATAACTTGTGTGGGACAAAAAACTATTTGTGGCCTAAGCAAAGAAGACGCAAGTGTTTTTTATTTGTTTTTGTTTTTTTGTTCCCAATTTCAACGTGACCCTTTTGAAACAGATCCACCTGACTGTGTGGTTGCCTGAAAGCAATAACATAGAGAAAGAGAGTGATGCCATCTTATTAAAACCTGAAGGTAACAGTCAAAAATACAGAAGTATGAAAGGATTCTCTACGGATTATTTTGATTAAATCAAGCGTCAACATCATGTCGACCTTTTTCATTATATTTCTTCTGTGTTCCCTGAACATGTGAAAACTGTCCCATGTGTTGTGCATTATAGAAAACCCTGATTGCTAATGATTGTAAAATGACTGCTGATGTGGGTTTATTTAAATCATCAGTGGACAGAGTGATGACAAAGCTTGCCTTGCCAGTGACCCGAAGCCTTACATTAGCTTACTGACTCAACACTTCAGATGTAAATGGAGGCTTCAACCCCCCAACCCGTCCCTCAAAGCAAGTCACATACTGAGACAGGAAGATGATGTTTTGTTCACAAATACGAATGTATTTCCTAAAACATCTGTTGTTTTTTCATTGAGCTGTTTCCCACTTCTGACAGGGTGTAAATAGAAATAAGAGTGAATCTATAGTGACCATTCTAATTTAAATATGATAGGATCTCATAATAAATGCCAACTGTAAATTTTTTAACGGCTCAGTTTGTTTGATTCTTTGCACAGACAGATGCAATAAAGCAAAAAAAAGACTCATTCGTTTTGTAGGATTTTAATCAGGGAACTTGTTCAAAGATGCAGTAGAGAACACAGTTTTATAATCTGTAAAACTCTGCAATGGATTCTCATAGCATCATGTGAAATTGAACGGAAAAAAGGATTTGGACATAACTACAACAACAAACCACAACACAGAATATGCCATTACATGAACTTCACACAGCTCTAAAGCTTGATACTTTTCAACAAGTGCCTCTTGTAAAAACTGATAATTATCAGTTATTATGACATAATTATCAGTAAATGGTAATTAGGTCTTAACAAACACGATCAGGGTCACAGTTACATATTCAAGTTAGAAAAAAAACAGTAAAACTATGTTGAATCAAAAGTTTAGGGATCATTTTCATTGCAGAAAATGACTTATTGAACCGCTGAGTATATAATCAAAGCCTGAGAGGGTTTAGACTTATTGATAGAAAAAGTTGCAAAAATTAACCCAAACAGGTTTGTAACTGATTTTGCAAAAAAATGGAATAAAAGTAAAACAATATCTGTCACTAGGATGAATTCATTAGTGTTTAAGTTTTAATTTGACTTGTTCACTGTACCAAATATGTGGAATATTATAAATTTACTTTTAAGGGTAAACAAGGTATAGGGAAAATTACTTAGAAGTATATATTTTGTGGAATTATCACATATCAAGGGAAGCAGAAATAATTTTACACCGATATACACCACAGAACAACAACAAAAATGTTTCGGATGAACTTGTCTCTCAGACGTGGCTACATCCCCCATAGCAAAGCTGCCTCTCCTCAACTGCTAATTATTGCTTTGAATATGCCCTTTCACTGTTAATGAAGTGATTTATTGAGAACTCTCCAAATGAAAGCCTCAGTGGGGGAACTGGTTAGCCCAGACAACGCAGAGTGGAGCGAATGAAAGCTTGTAAATATTGAACAAACCTGTTAAAATGAAATCATGTCAATTATAAAGTTTTCATGCTAAATATTTTAGGGTTTGCATGCTATTTGGGAGCCAGATCTGTGGACATATGATCACACACCACACACTGTTAAAAACAGGTCTTGAGGAAAGGAGGAGGAAAGGTTCACATGCATTTGCTCATGCAGATCAGCAACTCCATGCGCAGAGCGATACGTGTGTGCCATCCCAGAGGGAGGATGCGGATGTAGCGTGCCACGATGGGTGGCCTCAGGAGGTTCTGGACAGACGAGGAGCGGTCAGAGTTTCCATAAAACACCTGTGGGAGCACAAAATAGGAACGACAGTGTTAGGGAGGTATACCGAGTACTAGTATCCTCCCTAATCTTGATGGTTCCAGGACATCAATCTGAAGTGTGATCCCACTTTATCAAAGTTAACGAAGATTCGTCATGATGCGTCACGTTTGTCTGAGACAAGTTTCATCCAATGGAGGCAACATCAACAACTTCTTGAAGCACCTGCAGCATACATGTGTTTTATTATTTACATAATAAAAATGAAGGAATGCAGGGTCTTTGACTACTGCTTAGACATTGCAAAAATTAGTTCCCCGGCAAACGCCAGCAAATGCAGCACCGTGCCAGTGGCCCCTAGATTGTCTACTTCAACATCGTCAAGAGCTTTATTTGTCTAGTTTATAGTCATTGCAGTAACTCAGGAGGAGACAGCATTAATTTACCCTTGCACCCCTGCAAGACTTTTTGGTCCTTATTTTTTACTCTGAATTTCAATAAGAGTATCTGTAAATAATGATATCAACAAGGAGTATCGGTGTCGGTATCTGTATCGGTATTGATAAAATCATAATATCAATATCAATAACAATATCTTTCTATTTACAGCCTTAATCCTAAATACACCTTTATCAAGGATCTGCATCACATGCGAAATTTGTAAAACTGAAGTAGTTGTATGTTGAATTTAATGCTCCTAAAACAAAATGAATGAAAAATACTTCTCATGAACCATAACAAAAATACAGTTGTGCAAAATGCAAAAATTAAAGATATTTTCAACTCACAATAAGAAAACTCGATAGAAACTATATTACCTCATTCTATACTGCTTGTGAAAAAGTCTTGATACGTTTGAAAATCTTGATTTGTTGCCCTGCGCAAGGTCAGGGTGTAGTAAAGGATAACTGTATATTTTGTTGTGGTTTTGCAACATTAAATGTTTTGTTTTTCACTACAATGTTACTATCATCCAAACAACAAAATAAAAAAATGTGCAGTCAAGTTTTAATCTACCTAAATGAGTTCTCTGAAATTATTATTCACTGTGTGTTGCCGTTTTGTTGGCAGTAAACTGACCCTGTTGTTCCCAGTTTGGTCTTTGTAATAGATCCAGTTGAGTTTTTCATCTGTACGATACTGGACACTGTATTTTGTGATCCACTCTTCAGCATCACAGCGACCTTGAGTTAGGATCCCGGACACTACCATCACCTCTGTCAGGTCAACCTGCAGCCACTGAGTGCTGTCCTGGAACTTGGACAGCCAGGCACACCTGCAGAGGACGCATAAACACACTTACAGCGAGTCACACAAAGTATGCAACAACAAGGTAAATAAATTTTGCCTTGTTTTTATCTCTTTTTTCTGTGTTTATTTATTTGTGAATTTGTGTTGGCTTTAATTGTTTTTCTAAAATCATTCCAGAAAAATAAATTATGATTGTTCTAGTAATTGCATACAGATAAGACACTAAATTTCATAATAAACATAACACTGAATTGTCCTTCGCCTACCCAAAACCTTGGCTGTTGAGTCTGGCCTTGCTTGGAAGCCATGAGGAGAACCAGCCAGTGTATTGGTCCTGGTTGGAGCAGGAGAGCTGCTCTGGGTTCACAGATCCAGCTTCAAAGCCAAGGGGCCTGTGGTACTGACACTCTGCAAGTACAATAAAGAACTTAATCTGAATATGTTTTTGTATGTTAATATAATTGTTTTTCTCATAAAGAGGCTGCTTTGGATTAGAAAGCCTCCATGCTGAGAGAGGAAAGCACAAACACATACAACTAAGCAGTAAACCGCTGAGATGTGACCTGTGAATGATCATCACTAAGTCTCTCTGGATTCTTAACTCTCTATCCTTTCTGCTCTGTCCGCTCGCCTGCTGACTCCCATACTCAGGGCCTCTGGCTCCCAGGATCCCCACTGGGTCCCTGTGTGACCCATATCCCATCATAAAAGCTTGGAGTTTAATTCTCCACTGTGAGAGATAAGTGATTTCCATTAGGGCGGCAGGCAGACAGATGGCCATCTGCTCTCCATGGCTCCATGTTTTTCTTTCACATTTTGAGCTACCCCTTTTTTTGGTGACTTACTAAATATACTATGGATATATAAATGAGAGGGGGAGTCAGAAATATCTAAAATAAGATTAATAAGCAGAAAGACTGGATCAAGACTGCAGTGGATGTAGCCAGCTGCTCTTTTGTTTACTACTGTCTTAAGTCTATCTAGCAAATGGTTGCATCCTGTCTAATCCCAGTATTACAACGCTGAAGAGTCTGTGAGTCAGTGAGATAAGTCTTTACATAACAGCCATGCAAATTCATCTGGAGTCTTCTCTTATGTATTTTCTCACCAAGATGAACATTACCAGATAACAGAATTAATAGGAAACTAAAAGGTGAGACACAGTGGACTACAGGAACAAGTCTAATGCAGCACAGGAGGCATTTTTTTCACTCATCATTCAGCATCTCCAGGTCCAAGTAGTGGTAATCACTGGTTTCTGTAATTATGTGATCGACAGAGTCTGTTAGGAGCCCCATAATCTCTGCATCTTGTTCTGAGATAATGATGAACTTCTTTCTCCTCTCCATCACTGGTTGCCATGCAATTTGCGACTCAGTTGACACACTTATTCAGTTTTACATCCAATCTTCTTTTCCTCCTCAAATCTGTCATTATTCAGATCTGATTCATGCATCTCAGGTCTTTTAAGGGTTCCCATGATTACATGGAGATTTACCATGAATTTAAACCCCTAGCTAAGCTTTCTTGATATCCAATAAGATTTCCATTTTCTGATTAATGCTATTTGATGTGAGGAAAAGCTAATGAATAATGGCTATTCATGATGGTATGGTTATGTTTACTTGATAATATTTCTAAGTCTCTGTTTCAAAAAGTCAGGAAAGAAGGTTAACTCTTTGTTAACCAAGAGTTGTGGTTTTCATCTAGGTCTATATGAGGGTCAGAGCTAAGATTTGGGATTTGTGTGCAATTTAAAAAAAAGTCCTTGCCACATCTTCCAGATGCAGCCAAACACTTTTAAATAAAGATTGGGTTGTAGCGCACATGTCCTGCTAATGAAACGATTAAAAGTAATAGAGGATTTTGCATTCTTGGCTGAGTCTGATTCTGTGTCTTCTAATGGCTCCATGTGATGCCCACCGGAGCATGTCCATCCTGTGGAGTCAAATCTGGAGTCTAATGCAGTCATGCATGTGCTTGATCATATAGGGATTGTTTTCAAGTATACACATTAATACACCCCACCAATCTGCACTGCGGATCTTAGATTAATTTTTAGATTTTTTGAAAGGGGTTTCAATAATTTGTGAGCAAAATACCTTCAAAACTGTATGTTTCAGAGTCTTACGTGAAAATTGTCAATTTCATTTCATATTTGAAAATTCTACAATAGGTTTCCTACATTAAGCAAATGAACAATATTGATTAGGTGCAGACTTTCTGGGCTAATAGGCTTCAGCCAGTCATGGGGAAGGCATGGAACATTTTATTCTGGTCTTTGTCCACTTTCAGTATGATTGCAGATTTATATATTGTCTGAATCTTTAAATTTACCAAATGGGACTTGTGTTAATGAAGTATACTATGTAAAATTTCTTGCACTTGAGGAAACCAAATATTCATTATGGATCACATTATACCAACTACAGATGTAATTTCAACAAATGAATAATAGAGAGAACGCTGTATGTAACAAGGCTCTAACCTGGCATACAATCCACTCCTTTCACCGTGGAGCCAGACCCAATAGAAGAAAATGCTGTTGGGGATTCTTCTTTATCGCAATCACATTTGCAAGAATTGCTGGTCCAGGTTTCAGACACACCAGCCTCATATGCACAAAATAAACACAACATTTATTAAATGCATTCCAAAACATTACCATCAGATAATCACCACTGTAGTTTTTAAAATGTTTATTGGTTAAGAAAATGTAAAAATGCTATTCTTATTCTGTCCAGTTTTCATTTTAGTGGAATGTTCTTTCTTGTGGAAAAGCCATTGCAGTAACATTTCATGCCTCTAGTGTGCGTGGGAAATAATCTAATCTAATCTATGGTATTTTGTTGTGTTCCTGGTATTTCTTCCTACCTCTTGTGCATGAATGCGGGGTAACACTGTCCAGCCAGATGGACATGAAGAAAAAAATCCATCCGATGAGGCACAGAAGGAAGGAGAAAAAAAGAGGCTGTTAAGACACAAAAGTCAGCCATTCTGGCAATACAATCTGCACATCAATCTGTCTGTTTAACCACATTAAGAAAAGCAAAACAAACAGAAGGAAAACAAACAGAATTCCGACACAAAGAATTTATGTTACAGGCAGAAATCTCAATAAGGACCTAGTCCATCCTTTGAGATGTGACTTTTGGAAGCTTTCCTCAGATTGAACGCATAAATATTTCCGTCTTTTCCATTCTAAATCTGCAATTTGCATTGACAGCTCAACAGCTGAGTAAAAACCAGGTTGCAAGGACTGAAATCATACCGTCAGCTCCAAGAAGAAGCAGAGCCAGCAGGAAATGCTGCATGCTAAGAGCCATCTTCCAAGCCGCTCCAAACCAGACGGACCGACTGAAGAGTGAGCAACCCAGCCAGCAATGATAGAGAGGCTGGATTACAATAATCCACGGCACACTAATGGCTTTACCTAATGCCATCCTTATCTGACAAAGCCCCTCCTATAGCTGCACACCCATTACCATCATCATCATCATCAACAACATCAAAATCACTGGAAATCACAGCATGGTCACAGAGGTCATGCCAGAAATTCTGCAGGAAAAACTAAAGCCAACAGGCTCAAGTGACAGATCTGAGCTGAGGGTGCGTGTGCGTGTGTGTGTGGCAGTGCATGCATGCATGTGTATGCGAAAGATAACAAGACTGAAAGGGGCTGGAGGATAGAGGAACTTATGTTGGTTCTTGTAATCCATATGAGGAGGCAGAAGGTTTGTTTTTTACACACTGTGACTGCTGCAATCCCATTTGCATGAACAGTTTGATCTAAATGTCAGATTAAAGGAAGTAGCAATACCGTAATCTTTTTATATTCTGTATTTTATACCCGAACTCAATAAGAAATATAGTAAATAAAAAGGTAAATCAGTCAATGGAAAAAAAATTGTTTCTCTGTCAAATTCTTTTTTTTCACAGATATATCAGCATCTGTCAATTGTAAAGCAACAAAGAGGTCCCAAAGACCAAAAATAATTTTGATATACATCACTTTGTTGATATTGGACCCAGCGTTTGTGATGTTTCCTGCAGTTGTGCATTTCAGATTGTCAACATCTTCATCCAGGAAGACCAGCTGATGTTGATGAAGTCCTGAAGATGCTTCACCTTCCGATTCACAGGCAGCCTGAAGATAATACAGTAAATACAGTATAAATGAAGCTGAATAACGACAAAGATGTTGCACAGTGGTGTGGTGGTTAGTACTGCTGCGTTTGTATGTTCTACCTGTGTATGTGTGGGTTCTCCCTGTTCACTCTGGCCTCCATCCTCAGTCCAAACACTTACTTGTTTGGTTGACTGATTGCATGGTTGAGCGTGACAGGTTGTTAAAAGAGAAACTTGATATATTATTATAATTCATCATTATCATTATTGTCAGACTTGTTAAAGAATTTTGCGTAGATGTTTGTATTTATTGTAACTGATGCACAAATGAAATAATAATTGACTTGAAACTCTGAGAATACAGTTTATCTAGGATGCCTGGATTTCAGGTAAACATCTAAACATGCAGAATTGGGGGGTGGGAGATCTTTAAAGCCCATGGTTTTTTCCTGGGTAATGACTTTGTTGAGAGTGTAAATGTATAATGTTTTTTAGAATATCCATTTACTTATAGACGTGGAGCCTATCCTTTGACCACTGCAGGGTAAACACAAAACTATGGGGAGCAAACATATTCACAGAGAAAATGCAAACCTCACACAGAAAGCTGAGATTTAAACAGGACAACTGCTTACTTAGGCAACAGACCTAAAAATCAGCCTCCACAAGAGCATTGGCCTCTATCTTATCCTTCACTGAAATAACAGAGCATCAGGAAAACATACAATTTCAGGGCAAATATAAGAAAATACAAATTTAGCAAAAAAATGTTGAACTCAAACAAATAGTTTGATGGTTCCACTGACAATTAAATTATATATGAGATAATTGGATTATTCAAACAGGAGCATCAGTGTCTTAAGCATCTGTTTTATACACATGGAGATCATCATCTTTAGTAGGAAATGTGATAAGAGCAAATTTCAAGCAAGAAAGCAAGATTCATCAAGTTAACAGCTGTGGTGTTTTATATGTTTAACCCTCAAAAACCAAAAAAGCTCTGATCAGGAGCTGCTAAATGTTATCAGCACTCTGTTTACACTTAAGTCCAGCTTGATTTTTCCTCTAGTTGCTTAACCCCCCATTGAGGGCTTTAAAGCATGGCCGGTGAAAGTAATTAAGCCTAATTAAGCAAAGCTGTTTACAATTTGCATTAATTAAAACTTCCTTTTGTCCCTCACGCTTTCTTCATCTCCTGTTTGTCTTACTGCTGCTCCTATAAGATCATTAGGGAAAAAGTGACTGCAGTCTGTTTCATCGGTTGCTTTTGTAAATGTGTTTCTAATCACCTTAGGGAGGAAAATGAAGGCTTCTGTTCCTGCAGCACGCAAAGTTCCTCTGCTGACAAAAAAGAGGCTTCGAGGTTATTCTAAGGTTATCTACAGAGCTCATAAAGAGGTTTGATATTTGGTTTTTAGATATCTAGTATGGACAGGGAGCTGTAAAAATGATTAAATTTTTTACTTCTCTCTTCTACACTGTCTCCTTGACAGGTTACTCCAGCTGGGATGAAGAGTTCGGACTTCCTGGTCAGTCGTCGGGGCAGCTTTCCCAGACCAATTGTTCTCAGACTGGTGAGCTCAGAGGCGTCTCGGCTGTCAAAGACCAACAGACTAAAAATCATCACTCTGCGTGAGATCAATGCTGCAGTCGCACTTGTACAGAAGCGGACTCGTTCAAGAGCTGCTGCATGAAGACTCACAGGTCAAGGGACACGAGCTAAACAAGATTTTTGTTGTCATTTTTGTCTTTGTATTAAAAGTTATTTTAAATTTTTACTTCTATTGCCCTTTGTTGACATAAAGTCAAAGTACTCCACCATAGCAAGGAGTTGGTCAGTGGACGATAAGCTGCCTGTAAGTAGAAATGGCAAGCTTAAATAGGGTTCAGAAAGGCAAATGTTTAAACGCTATACTGTGGTTCGTTATGGTAGGTCATCCAATGATCGGAAGGTTGGCAGTTTGAATCTTGCTTCCCAAGTCAACTGGTATAGTGTCTAACAGCAAGAAACTTAACCCTCCTTACCACCCAGTCTTTGCATTACTGGTGTACTCTGATAAGTTGCTTTGGATAAAAGTTTTTGCTAAATGATTAGAATAGATTTAAAGTTTTTCTGGTAAACTCTGAACCTCTCAGTATCAAAATATATTTGTGATCTCTTGACCCAGTGTGAACCTTCCAGACCCCATCCAGACCTAAAGGGGCTTTTTCTTTTCAGTTCCAAGAATCAGGAACTGACATGGAGAGAACTGTCTTAATCTTCTATTTCTCAACATATCAGGGACAAACTCTCAGAAAACCTCAGATTAGCTCACTTTATTTAGACCCAGGTTACAGACCCACCTGTTTTCTGCTGCATTTCAATAGCTTAAAAGTCCAAATCTGCACCATTCCTTGCAATTTTAAAATTGATCATGTTTTTTAAAACCATTTTATTTGTCCTTTCTCCCCGTTTTATGTAGCACTTTGAAATTTGCCCACACTTTTTTAATTTTGAGAGTTGGATGTCTACTTAAAAAAGTACACACAAAAAATATATTTGGATGTAAACCATATCTTTACATCAAAAGGTTGCAGAGGATCTAAAACACCAATAGCCTGTTGCGTTTTCTGTAGGACATGTGCTTTATGAATAAAACTACCTTGCCTCTATGATAACATCATTACCAAAAGTGTAGCAGACGATCTTTTTATGAGAATGACTAACAGATTTGGGGCACATACTGTACAAATGGTACAAACTAAATATTTATGATCCAAAAGTACGTTACCCTAGCCTTGATTACTTTGCAGGAGTGATGTCGGGTGGTGGAACAGCGACCCCCCTGCACTGTCTTTCTGTGGTTCTTTCCACCTGATGATGCCTCTGCCTCTGCTCTCCTGTTGCACCTCTTCCTGTATCCACAGCTTGTCTGGGAATTATCAGTCACATCTTTGAATTTATTTTTATCATAAAATAACTTGAAAGCACACGGAATTCAGCCCTGTCCATATGTCTTCCTGCGTCAAATGAAATGCGTGAGGATCACGCGGACAAACGCTCCAGGTACAGTAGGATTGCGCAGCAAGCACAACCGTTTTTATGTGATTCTTTACGGGAAAGTGACGCACAGCAAGCTTGTTTAATTTGTTCTATGCGTTTCAAAAAAGTGTTATAAGTATGAATAAGATTCACAGATATTTGCATGTTTGATCGTGTTTCAATAATCGGTGTCGCACATGCTCGATGACGTTGTCCAACTGAAGAAGACCACATTGTCCCACACCGATTTAATCAGTGTTTCTGGAATTTGAAGAAGTTTTGACACTACAGATATTCTTAATTATTAATTCCAGCAGTCACTTGTAACCCTTCAGATGTGATCCCCATCATCCTGCTCGGGTGGAAGTGACCCATGTGACCCTTGAATCTCCTATTTAGCCATCATGGGATGTGGCACCTCAGTTGCCACAGAAACACAAGTGACAAGACTGGAAAGAGGTAAAGACGTGTGGCGTGGTTTCAAACAGCAATAATGTGGTGTGGTTTCAAACAGCAGTAAGCTAGAGTTTTTTTAGTCCATGCAATCAACCAAATATTCCATTAAGATGTGCTTCTCCCTAGAAAATAAATGTGTTTTAAAAACAAATACATTTTAAAAAATCATTTCAGTTCACTGAGGTGGACAGTTGAGTCTATGACAGGATTTGTATGACAAAAAATAAGTTGAATTAGGCTCTTAAAAAAATGACCTACTGTTTTTAGCTAACTTAATATATTGAATGTCGTCTTTTGATTCACAACTCACATTAAACCATTATCCAACAGAGGATAAACCAGTTGCAAATACAATTGACTGATGGTTTAGTTTCTTCAGAAAACATATTTAATTATGCGTTATCACATGCTGCCTTTCATGTGATCTATGTCCTTCTTTTTTTTTAACTCATGTGGACCTGCTTTAAATTCTAGTGGTTTCAGAGATACTAGCTAGACAACATGGGAGCAGAGCTAGAAGAACAGAGTAATTATCAGTTGTATCTTCGTTTAAAAACTACAGATGACACCTGTTCATATGCATATTTATTCCTTTGAATTAAGTCTGACACTTATTCCACAGATTCTTTTTAAACAAGCATTTTTAGCAAGTATTTGTTTATTTTATGTTGCTGCGTCTTGTGAGAAAGTCGGAAATAATTTCATTGTCGGTAACTATAATGACAATATAATGAACCTCTGTGAAGCATCATTAGGATGCACCCCTCAATAATCATGCCACTATGTTCCGGTTTAGTGTTTCTGTCACACTGTTATTTTTCTCTGACTTGTTGCACACACACAGATGTTTGACAGATGGCCCTTTTTTTTCTTCGCTGCTTGCATTTTCTGTTCTCTTTAAGGAGTGCAGATACTCCCAAAAGCCAGTCCCACCGTTGCACATGACCTCCCTTGTGTCTTGTTATCTCCCTATCTTTGTATGTGTCTGTCTGTGTGTACCCTTGCATGTAATTTTATTCAATTAGCAGTGTCTTATGCTGACTTGTAGTGTTTCTTCTCACAGATGGAGCAGTTAAAACACCCAGCCCAGCACTGAGTATGACCCTGCTTGTCTTTATAAATCAGTCAGTGACATATGTGGGATGTGCATGTATCCCTTGTGTGCATTTTATGTACTGATAAAGGCTAAGGAAATGGAATAACTGTGGTCTTGAAAACCATTTATACTGCAAATAATAACGTAGTTGTATTAAACCAGTTTTTCACTTTCTCATTAGATTTAATGGGAAAGTGTGTTCATTACAAAGTGTAGAGGAATTTAAATGTTTATTTAGACAAATTATATAACAGGTCTCTTCAGTTAATTAAAACATAACTGGTGTTTTCTGCAGCTATAAAAGCAGCTGTTCTGATCCAGCGATGGTACCGGCGCTACATGGCTCGTCTTGAGATGAGGCGCAGGTACACCTGGAATATCTTTCAGTCCATTGAATATGCCGGAGAGCAGGACCAGTTACAGGTGTTTCTCACAGAAAGCATTTATTGCTTCTCTAAAAAACATTTGTTCTCATTTTTAGATGTATTTTTAGATAACATTTTGTGCATTTTCTCTTCCTTTCTTTAGCTCTCCAGTTTCTTCAGTTTCATGCTGGACAACTTCACTCAGCTTAATGTAAACGGGCCAGGTCAGAAGCTATAGGTCTCTATTAAAATACTATGTAAATAAAGTAGACATTTAACCTGGTTTCATCCTTAAATAGCAAATGTAATATTTTCTTTATTATCTTAGAGTAAAAAAAGAAAATGAACTTTCCTGTTATGCTTACATTTGGATATCTTCTTGTCAGTAAACTCAAGGACAGCAAATTCACTATTTATATCTGGAGGATTTCCCCCTAACAACCAGCAGCTGCAGTGTCCTCAGTGAAAGCTAAATTTTATTAGGTTAGCTTGTGTATCATTTACAGCTTTTACTATTATTTGATGCTGCTGTGCTCACTGTAATTACACACAAATTGAGAGATGACATTTAAGAGTTCATCAGTCATCACTTAGTGATTAGTTGTTGGTTTGTTTTCTGTTTTTTAAACTGGAGTGTATTTCAATGAATTTGCACCAGCTTTGTCATAAAACTGCATTTTGGTCTAGATAAAAACAGCCTTTGCGCATACCCTGTTGCTTAGCAACTACCGGGAATGCAGCTAGAGCAGTGTGTTGGTGCGTAGCACTAAAACAGCTCTGGCATGAGTGTGTATTGACCCACTCATCCAGCAATGATACATAATTCCTCATTGATGAACTAATCTGTACATCAGCCTACTCTGATGGTTGTCCTCTTCATTTTCAGTTTTACATTGAGATAACATGCAGTTTGGCCACGCTGTGTTTGGTTTATGCTACAGACAGCAGATTCTGGCATCTATCCAAGTGTTTGCATGCGTGGCAGAACAAAGGCCATTAGACAGACACGGGGGAAATGGATTTAACAAAGACAAAATGGGCCTGTAGGTAGATGTCTGTTCCTGCCTTGCATAAATTAGAGGCTGTCAGGTTTTATTAGCATATTTGAGTGCTCTTCTGTTATGTAGAGCTGGATTTGATGCTGTGACAAGCTGTTTGTTATAAGAATAGAATGAAACCTGCACAAACAATACGTTGGATTTAGGCCTCAGTGTTTTCTCAATCCATTTAAAACAAAGGCTTCATTTAAAATCCATTCTAAAACCTGCAGAATTCTGGAAAAGTTAAACTAGAGAACACTGTGCAAATGCCTACTGTAACTCTACTTGTGATGAAATTCAAAAGACAGATGTGAATTAAGTATATTAACAGATTCACACACTGTAATCCAGACTTGATCTCCCAGCTGCTGGACCCAGTGGTTGACCCCTGGTTAGACAAAGAGACCTGCTACAACTTTATACCTGTTCCAGAGTCTTACACCGGACCCCGGATATCGTTTCCTCTCTCTGTCTCTGACACAAATGCCCTTCTTGGGGCATTTAAAGAGCAGCAGGTACTAGATATAAGCTTTAATCTCATGCATTCTTACTAATGTTTGTCAGTTTTAACATTTAAGGAATATCCTTCCACACAGACTCTACATGCCAGATATGTTCTGCAGCTGCTCTATGAGACCAAAAAACTCCTCAAACAGATGCCAAACATCATCAATTTGTCAACATCATACACCAAAGAGATCACTATATGTGGTGAGTAACCTCAAACTCGCTTTCACTTGTTATGGTTCAAGATCAAGCATTTTGCAGTACAAGAAAGCAAGCATAAACATATTTCAGCTTTGAAACGTTGTATCAATGTTGAATTGCTCCCACTCCAATGCTCAGAGCAGTGGGCCGCTGAATAAATGTATGAACAGTTACCTGACCTGCTGGTCAAATGATCGCATATGTCTATAAATCTGTTTTAAGTACAGTGTAGTGCATCTTAATGGCACTATTCCAAGAAAGGAGGTCATTGTTTCCACGCTGAGCAGCCACTTGACTTCTCTTCCACAGCTGCCTCTTCACACCGAGTTGCATCTCATTAAGCTCAAGATCCTCATGACAGAAACAAACACATAGCGTTTGTGTCTCTGTGTAATCTTTGTGTGCTGTTGCCTGTAATTAAGAAATTTTAGACCATGTCAGTAAATCAGATATATTGGGGACTGATTTTTTTTTTGTTACAGGTGATCTACATGGCCGGCTTGATGACTTATTACTTATATTTTACAAGGTATGCTTATATTCTTGGAAAACATTCAGGAAAACATTTTATAGGCAAGGTAGGTTTATTTGTAGATAGCACGTTTCATGTACACATTTCAAGGCGATTTACATAAAAACATTATAAACATTACAGAAGGGCGCAGAAAGTATTAAGACGGATTGAAACAGTGAAATAAAAAAATGAAAAACAACAATAAAGAAAATATCACTTCTTTTCATAAAAGGCTGCAGAAAGCCAGTGTAATGATCTGAGGACTGGTGTTATACGATCCCCTTTCCTGGTCTTAGCAAGGACTCGAGCAGCAGGATTCTGGACTAGTCATGGTCAAGACATTTTGCTGATTAAGCATCACAGTTGGGAAGAAAGGGGATTTAAGTGACTTTGAAGTTAGTATGGTTGTTTGTGCCAGACAGGCTGGTTTCAGCATTTCAGAAAGTGCTGATCTACTGGCGTTTTCATGCACAATCATTTCTCAGAATTACAGAGTTGCCCAAAAATGGAAAGAATCCAGAGATTCTCTGAAGAAAAATGCTTTGCTGATGTCAGAAGTCAGAGAATCACAGAATTTATGCAGTCATGGGGACGTAAGGGAATATCTATCTATCTATCTATCTATCTATCTATCTATCTATCTATCTATCTATCATGCAGGCAGGATGGGCCAATAGATCCACAAACTACACAGACACATAAATGTTCATGGTTGTCATAAACCCGTTAATCATGCTGAAGATTTTTGTGTCTGTGTTGTTCAGAATGGACTTCCATCTGCTGAGACACCATACGTTTTCAATGGGGACTTTGTTGATCGTGGAAAAAAGTCGGTGGAGGTGGTCATCCTGTTGTTCGCTTACCAACTATTGTACCCTGACTACATGCACCTGAACCGTGGAAACCATGAGGACCACATAATGAACCTGAGGTCAGGGTTTGAAAGAGAAGAATGTGAAAATGCATCCCTGAATATTAACACGACTTTTCTTTTTTTTAGATACGGGTTTACAAAAGAAGTCATGCAGAAGTACAAGGTACAATTTAGTTAGTAAAGGTTTTATAATATACCCAACTCATTCTGCACTTTAGGGACGCTCTCACGTTTTCGAAATATCTTCTTTTTTGCTGTGTGCAGACTCATGGTTGTGAGATCCTGCAGCTGTTTCAGGATGTTTTCAGCCTTCTGCCAATTGCAACTGTCATTGATGGAAAGATCCTAATCGTGCACGGAGGAATTTCAGATGAGACTGACCTGGACTTTCTTAGCTCCATAGAGCGGCACAAGGTCAGTGCCAATGGGAATCCAGCATTGATCCTTCATCAGTGCTCTTTTAACTGAGATGATGTTTTCAAAAAGATAAAAATGGAAGAGTTAACAGATTCCAAACCTCCATGAATATAGATTTTATGGCAAACATGGCTACATGATGGAAAATTGGTCAAGGATGTCCAAAGGCATCATGATGCAGTTTTTCTGAACTTTAACACGTGTAGGTTTTTCAGATTTAGTCAACTGTCTGTTACCCTGCGGGCATGACATAAACGACCTCCCAGGCAGGTTGTGTGGCGGTTTGCTCCGCTGCCTAACAGCACGAAGGCAAGAGGTGGTGTTCAAACAAAGGACTTTGTGTGGAGTTTTGTGTGCATGTTCTCTCTGTGTATGCATGGGTATTCTTCTCTGGGTACTCTGGCGTCCTCCCACGGTCCAAAACATACATGCAATGTTTATTAGTCGTGATTATATAACTTGATTAACTTATTAAAGATTTACATTCAAAACTTTGATTGTGATAGGGTCTATAGAGAAGTTCTATTCATTCAGAATACTTTGTTTTTTTAAGATTTTGTTCTTTGTGTTTGTTTCTGCTTTTTAGTCTTCTGCTTGTGACAGTTTTAAACAAAACTTTCACTGTGTTTTCCTCCTCTGGTGTTCAGGTAAAGTCTGCCCTGAGGTTTCCCAGACGCAGTTTGGAACAGCTGGACATTGGTCAGTCTTGCAGACAGGCAAAAAGAATGAGGTCCATGGACAGCTCCCGTCCCAGCAGCAGTCACAGCTACAAGAGCCAAAGAAGCCCCAACCAGAGGTCAAGAGTCAAGAATACAGTAGTTCAACTTTAGAGACAATATGCTATGCCAGTGTTCAGTCACACAACGTTTAAAGCGACAGAATCTTCTCTACTTCTTTTTTTCTGCAGAAAGAGGAGATGCAGGCCCAGCCGACAAGACAGCGCCGCCTCAACCTCTTCCACTTCCTCGTCATCTTCGTCATCCTCTTCGCTCTGCTCTCCTCAAACTCCCTCCTGCCTCTCGCCTCGCCCATGTCCATCTTCTCCCGGCATGCCTTACAATGCACTGCAAGTGCCTTTCCTGGACTCTCTGTCCTCCATTCCACTTCCATCACCTCCACAACACGAGAGAGACTGGAAACAGGTTGACATGATCAAATTTTGTTTTAACAATTCGACAATTCACAACAAAGTCAACTCAAGATACCTTTTTCATTGTAGTCTAATACCAGTCCAGCTAAAACAAATCCATTATGTGAGTCACATTAGTCCACCGCAGTGCTCTGATTACAGCTTTTGAGATGCATAAAGGACGATTCCACTGTTTTCTCTGAGACCATTCCCACATTACAGGGTGCTGTGGTGCACCCTGTTGCATTTCTGAAATAAAGAAGTTTCAGTCCTCCAAGCTACAGAGTAATGCGCAAGAATGTAACTCTACCTTCTGGGCTCAACCCTAACATGTCATTGTTTTACATGACTGGAGCTGGGGATTAATTGGAAAACAGTTTTTAGTGTCCACCTGTCCATCAACACCATGACACAGCACTGCCATCCGCTTTTCCCTCTTGACAGATTGTGGATATATTGTGGAGTGACCCTAAAACCCAGGAAGGCTGCAGCCCTAATTCCTTCAGAGGCGGGGGCTGCTACTTCGGCCCAGATGTCACCCAGAAATTGCTGCTCCAACACGGACTGCAGCTGCTCATCCGCTCCCACGAGTGCAAACAGGAGGGATATGAGGTCTGCCAAGGCGGACAGGTAGGAAACAGTGAGCTCATGCAAATTCTCCAGAAGTTTAACATGTACGAGCCTGCTGAGATAAATGTGTGGATATTACTGTGTAGGTGATAACCATCTTCTCAGCATCAAACTATTACGAGGAGGGCAGCAATCGTGGCGCTTACATCAAAGTGGGCAGAGAACTGGTTCCCCGCTTCTACCAGTACCAAGTTAGCCGTACAACTCGTAAACTCACCCTGACACAGAGGTACCGTAGGTGATTCATGGGGCAGATTTAAAACAGCTGGTTGAAGTATAAATGATGGTCTCAAGTATTTTGTGGTGTAAGATGTTAATGCAAGCCTTGGGTCATGAGCTTCTTTGCCTCTGTGCCTGCAGGGTGCGAGCTGCTGAAGGTTCTGCCCTCAGAGCCCTGAAGGAGAAGCTGTTTGCTCACCGCTCTGAGCTGATGGCAGGCTTCCAGCAGTATGACCAAAACAACTCCGGTGCTCTCTCTTCATTCTGTTTTTGTTGTTGTTTTTTTACCACGTTGACATGTGCAGTTTTTATATTCAAGCACATCTTCTTACAGGTAAAGTGACAGTCAGTGAATGGGCTGAGGTACTGGAGTCTGTTCTGAGACTGGACTTACCTTGGAGGACTCTTCGTCCGCATTTAGTCCATCTTACACCAGATGGCGGCGTTGACTATCAGTCCTGCTTTGAGGACATGGAACCAGGAGTCCCTCTGCCTCAGGTCAGAGACACGGTGTAATGTCCATTTAAATAAGTACAATGTTGGAAGAAAGGGAGTCTTCTACTACACATAGAGTATTCAATTGTTATATGACTTGTCTCTGTTATAACATAACTGAGCAAAGAAGAGGAGCAAATGCAGCAAATTAGATTATGTAAAATACACTTAATTTCCTTTCCACAGGAAGCAACGGCAGGCTTGAAATCTTTTGTCTGTCTGGGCTTCCAGTCCAGTTTTTTGGCTTACTGTTCATTATATTATGACATTCAACCAAATCAGATTACATTCTGTGATTGCTGTGTTCTAATCTACAGACTTTCTACTTTCTTTACTTTATCTCTCCCTCTAGGTCTCTCCAAACTTGGCTGAGACTCTGTTCAGATACAGAACAGATATAGAAATCATTTTCAATATTATTGACAAAGATCATTCAGGTAAATAAAAGTTCTAAAACCTCTTTGCAGGTCATATGAAATGCATTCTACGGTTCACCACTACATTAAGCGTGTGGATATTGTGTGTTGTTGTGTTAAGGTCTCATCTCCATCGAAGAGTTTCGTCACACTTGGCGACTTTTCAGCACTCATCTGGGGGTTGCCATTGACGATGAAGCTATTGATGATCTGGCCCGCAGTATTGATTTCAACAAGGACGGCAGTATAGACTTCACCGAGTTTCTAGAGGCCTTCCGAGTGGTGCACAAACTAGACAACAAGGATCAGCCACTCAGTGAAAAACTGAATAGAAAGATGTATTCATGAGCAAAAAAGCAGCAGAAGGACATCAGAAAAGCCTGAATGGGAGGAAAAAAGGGGGTTTTATCATTATTATACCGTATGTTCAAAATTACTTGCTGAATTCAATTCTAATTTTATTTATTCATTGCTGGTGTTGACACCTGTTGGATGCATATGTTATAAGAAAAACATCTATATTGGATGTTATGTTTGTAAATGTATTTGATATTTTTATGGTTATTACAAAGAGTCACTTTCGCAAAATTAGAATGTTTTGATAAAATCGCAAATTATTCAACATCAATTAGGGTATTTTTGTGGAAACATGAAACAGAAATATGTATAAGCTATGATGTACTTTTCTGTTATACAGTATGTATATCTGATATCCTGCCACCCTGTGACCTTAACTGCATCACAAACATCTGTCAATAAATTGTGCTGTAAATCAATGCAGTGTTAACTAAACATGTAATTTTATTAAAATAGGTTTGATAACTAAACATCATAAGCTTCATTAATTTTGTCATATAGCGTGGTTCAGTATATTAGATTTTAACAATATGAACATATTTATGTACAGTAATAAAAATGTAATATTGGATGCTGGTTGTTTGTTGTAAAAAATGAAGGCTCTAGTGTTAGAAAAAAAAAATTTCAGTTGGAGTTTCGAGTAACATTTTTATAAAAGGAATAAAATGTTTTTGTCAAGCTAAATGCTGTACTTCTGTATCTTATCAGTGTGTGCTGCTGTGTGCATATCCTCCTCCACTCTGGTATCCTCCCTGATCTAATTACAAACAGTGAGAGCAGTTAAACAGGCCCGGGCAACCTGTCAGCCTGACTAAATAACAGGCTCACGTTTTACTGACGCTGTCACACATACATTTTTACACATGTGCAACACAAAGCGCCATTAAGCCAACAGAGAGTAAGTTATAGATAAACAGAGATGAATAGAGTATTTTTAAACTGGGAGTCAAAGTGCAATCCTCCTTATCTGAGAGTCACTTCAAAGGTCAAACATGACTGTTTATTTACTGTGAAGCAGGGAAAAAAGGAGCATCTTTCCTTCTACCATCTGTCAGAGTGTTTAATGCACCATAGTCCTTCCTCCCATGTGTAGCCTTAAGCAGTCCCAGACCAGTTTTTCAGCTCCCCATATCTTCCCGCTTTTGCTCTCCATGTCCGTCCCTCCTCCTCCCACCCCTTCCCCTTTAAAAAATCTCATAAGAAGTGTCTCAGCTATTTAGATAAGTGTCATCTTGAACACACATTAGGATGGGAGGTCAGAGGGGGCTTCTGGCAGCGCTGGTCGCCCTGGTTTGCACTTACATTCCAGGTATTTCTTGAGTTTTAAATTGTTTGGAATAGGAGCCATGGTTTCAGGCACTGATTGTGAAAATGTTCGCAGCATGTGGAGAAAAGGGATGCAGTGGCTTCAGACATCTGGACAACGGGCAGACATTTTTCCGTTACGGTGGACTCCTGGTGGTATTCCGCTGTCATCCTGGATACAAGCTCCATGGATTCAAAACCAGCAGCTGTGTGTCTGGACACTGGTCTCGGGAGCCCCCTGTGTGTGTTGGTGAGGATTTTAATTAATCTAGGAAATATTTCAGCTTGATCTTGTTATATTAATGGTGTTTTGAGCTTGATTTCGAATAATAACAAGTAGAACTTTTATCTACTGTGTTTGAGAAAAGTTTGGGTTGAGGAAGATTCAAAGATTTGTTTTGTTCTCTCCTCTGCGAGGTTCTGGCTGCTCCAACCCAGGGCAGCTCGTCTATGGGACAAGCAGAATGAATGAGGATGGCTCCTGGGCAGAGTTTAGCTGTAACAGTGGCTTTCACTTGCATGGACCCTCCATGTTATACTGCAAGGGCCACACCTGGAATGGCACAAAGCCTATATGCAAAGGTGAGTGTGGAGAAAGTGCACATTATATATGCACTTGTCTCAGGTGGATACAAATAAACTGACTTTCCCTTTAACTTTATGTTGTTTGATTATTTTTATTCTCCTTTGCTTTTCTTGTTAGAGTCAGACATGATGAGCTCCATTTTAAGAATGTATGCAAACAAATCAAACACACACCAGAACCCCCAGGGTTTTTCAGCTCTGAGGAGCCAGCAACACTCCCACTTTGAAACTTCATCCAAGGAAGAAGACTCCCGGTTTGGTCTAGTGTCTCTTATATCCTCACATATTTTCACCGGAGAGGGAATTAATGTGACTAAGGAGACTCATTCTTCCACCTCAAAAGTCAGTGACGGCATCCATCCAAGTCCAGGATCGAGAAGGTTTGGCTCACATGCAATACGTGAGGAAGCAGGAAGGGTGGACAGAGTTACACAAATGTTGACCCCTAAATACCATTTATCTGCCCCTGTCTCATCTAGCATGTCATTAGTGTCAGGACCAGAGAGTCTGACATCTTCACCGCCTTCATTCTCTGCTGCCCATACACCAGCTGTCACTGCTTTCACAGATACTGATGTCGAGCAAAGCTCCCATCATCACAACACAAACCATACTTTGCCCATGCTTGGATTTCAGGAACTTGTAAGCGTAACTCCCCCTGAAGACGAAATGACTGAAAACAAAGATCAACAGGTTGAAACTGGCTTCCAATCTGCTTTTCTGTCTCATCTTCTGGCTGAGGATCAGCTGAAACCTACAGAAAGATCAAACATCCTGACTGCGAACTCCACATCCACTTCATCACCTGCCATGGCAATATCTGCCACTCCCATGACGGCCAACTATAAAATGACAACACAGTCACCAAACAGCATCACTCTTCCTCCAACCATGTCGACCGCCACTGACTTGAGATATCTTTGGGTTGAAAATCAAAACCTCACTGAGCTTCTGAGTATCAGCAGACGACCTGCCTGCCCGTACCCACCGGTGCCTGCTCATGGGACCTTCTACTTCCGTAACGTAGAGAACCCTGGCCCCACAGAGTTCAGACATTACATACAGTACGCCTGCTACCCTGGCTACACGCTGGCTCATGGAGACGTGAACAGTTTCTGCCAGCAAGGTGGGGCCTGGAGTGGAGTCACACCTGTCTGTCTGGGTAGGTGGTTGCTTTATTTCCTAACTATTACATTCTTTGACTAATCCTAAAATAAATGCCAATTACAATGAGGACATTTTTCTCTCTGCATTAAATAATAATGACAAATTTTTGTATTTCCAATGGATCCAGGAGGTGCCAGACTACCCACATTACATATTCTATATGCTTGTCTTGTGAGCATGTGGGTGGGCATCAACTTGTACAAAGAAAAATATGGAGTCAAGACATGTCTTGAAATGTGACATTTTTTGAAAAAGGCAAAAAGCAGCCAAGGTCATACAAGCTCTGATTTTCATCCTGCTCAGCTTGTAAATAACAGGTGACAGGACGCATGCCCAAACATGATTATTCGTTTAGGCTAATCCCAGAAATATATGGCCTCTATCCTGGCAAGGAACCACGATTCATTTCGCAGAGATGTGACCTGTAAATAGAAAAAAAATCTTTCTTTCATACAAAACCACAGATGTGTCTGAGAGACTTTCTGTTTACCGCCCTTTTTTGCAGTATGGTGCATGTCAGATTAGTTTCAAAAATATAACTTATATAGTTTTTCTTCACATGTTGAAGAAGCAACATCTTGGATTAATAAGTTTTTGTTCATATATTACATATTTGACTTTTAAAATGTATATCTGTCTCCATTTTCTCTTATCTTAAAAACTTAAATGTATTCAGTGTGCAGCATTTTCTTTGTCCTATGCTGTGAGTAAGAGAGCCCATTTTATCCTAGTTCAAAATTTCATTTTTGATATTGAACGTAAGCACGTTACTAATCTCCAACGGGAAATTGTAATGCTGGTTTTTGGAACATTTGTATGTTTTTTGTTAGAAACAATTGTCATGATTAATTAATTGATAATAATTATAATTATAATAATGATAATAAGTACAATAATATTGATAATAAACAATTTAGTAAAAATGAATATTTATTAATTCATTCATTCATTTTGTTTATTCCTTTAGTTCTCCTTCATCATACACTCTGATGCTACAATTTTAGTTCATGTTTCTCCAGAAAGGCCCAGTCCACTCTGACTGGTCAGCTGGTTGTAAGAAAGTTCCATGCTGATACTTTTCCTACTACTTCAGTCAAGACTCTTAGCAACCAAAACAAACCAGTTAAGTATAAACAGTACACATCACTGACCGGATAAGGAAAACTCACATTGAATCGACATTCTTACAGCATATTTGTTAAATCATAGTACGGTAGTTGCTAAAGACCCTGCCGTTGTTTATCTTTAGTGAGTACACCACCTACTGTTCAGCATCTTTGAGCTTAAAGAAAAGAAATACCTGGTGCTCTTACCATAACTCACATATATTGCAATATAAGTGAACGAGGAAAAAGACAATGAATGAAACATTTTCCAGAAGAGGTTGGCTTAATCTGGATGTATCAGTTTCTTTTATATTGATCTAAATGTTTGTGCATAATTAGATTTCTGTGATTTTGCCATCAGAGGAGCTGGTTGTTCTAGTTTGAGTCACATTTTCTCTGAAACAGTGCTTTTTATCAAGCAGGATATTTCTGTTTTAAAGATATGTCATGTCTTCTGCTTTAGAGTTGACTCCATGCTCAGTTAACAATGGAGGCTGTTCCCAGCTGTGCTTTCAATCCCAGAATTACAACCAGAGCTCCAATCAGACGCAGATTAGAACCCAGTGTCTCTGCAAACCTGGATTTGTTCTGCTGGATGATGGGCAAACATGTCGAGGTGAGTATGTCAGTATGATTTGTTTTTGCTTGGGATTTTTCACTGTCCAACAGCTTTAGCTGTGACTGTTCACTAACATTCTTCTTGAATCCTCTGTGGATGCCCTCAGGCTTTCTTTTTAAATAGCATCTGAGGCAAGTTACAGCACAACAGAGAATCTCCTCCACATTATGTGTCTGACGATTTGGGCCTCAGAGACAAGCATAAGTGAGCTGTGAAATCTATGAAAAACTTTGTTGCACTTTACGACTGGAATTCATTCTATATTCTGTCACACATGCCTGCTCACTGACTTTGTATTAATTCAACCAACTGTGGATGGTCTTAACATGATGAAGTGAGAATATAAATGTTATTGTCTTGTCCAGACAATGCAGTTTAACGGGCTTATAGACACTCCTTGAGTTCTTCACAGAACCAATTTGGCCATTTTTGAAGCTCCTCATATTTAGAAGAGAACTTTGTTTCCCTTTGGTCCACCAGAGATTTGTGTCAGAAAAATAAAAAGCTCTCAGTTAATGACAGGTACATGCAGAGACATCAGGCTGGGAAAATGGCAGATTATCACAGCAGAGCTGTTATATAAGCTTTCTGAGTCCTCTCTGCACATCCGTGTTTCCTGTCTGAACAACAGGATGTGAAAAAAAACATCTGCATTATGGTTTGCTCATTACAAGCCAGAAGCCAACATGGATGCACATCAGTGAGCTTTCAGATTCCAGCTTGATTCAGAGCGACCGAGGGAGATGATCACCTTTCATCTTCTGCTCCTCTCTTTCATCCCAGTCCAGCTTGTGTCTTTGTCTGTGACTGTGCACAAGTGTGTGTTGGTTTTGTTTGTTTTTTCTAAATATGTCCAGTCTGACCAAGTTCTTATTTTTGTGTGTGGCTGCATATAGATTTAGATGAGTGTGAGTAAGGGCAGCACCAGTTTCAGCAAATATGCATCAACATATTTGGATCTTTTAAATGCAGCTGTGAGGTCGGCTACCGAGCAGCTCCTGGCCAGACCTTCTGCACGGGTGTGTGAATGGCCATTTGTCCTCACACATCCATGTTTGTTTGTGTCATTTCCCCAGTAAACAATTTTTTTTTTCAGATGTTGATGAGTGTCTGCTGCCTCCAGCTATCACAGGTTGTATGTTTGGCTGTGTTAATGCTCCGGGTAGCTTCCTCTGCCAGTGCCCAACGGGCTACAGCCAGCACACTCCAGATGGCCACTGCCAAGGTGAGGGGAAATCTGCTAAAAATTATGCTGAAGATTTGTATTCTGTCTGTCAGGATGGATTGTCGACTCACTTTTCAGTTATTCTCAAAATTTCTGAAATGTTCAATATATTGGTCTATGTTTAAACTTAGCAGACCAGATCCCCATCATTCCCTCAGGTAATTAGAGCTTGAATGGCACATCCATTCAAAATGCATCCTTGAACCTGTTTGCTGTTGTGTCAGTATTTATCTCAGGGTTTGCATAGGAAACAGTCAGCTACCTTTACAGACTCTTTATCTAGATTTATCGTATCTCTGAAACACAACCTGAATTTTAAACGTGATATTGATCAGAGAATGCATGATGGGGGTCAAATTCATGCTCTGAAAACAAATCATGCAAACTAAAGCAGCAAAGCTAGCCTTGGACTCTACACAGGACACAAAACAGAGCAGGGCTAGTCAGTTTGGTCTGACAAGAACCGCAGTCCTGCAGGTTTCAGTGTCTCCCCGCTCACACACACCTGACTCAGACTTAGTCATTGTGTTTAACTTCACATGCAGCTGGGTCCATTATCTGAGTCAGGTGAGCAGGGACGCATTGAAAACTTGCAGGACTGTGGCCCTCGTAGGACAGAATTGCGAAGCCTGATTAGAATCATTCAGCGATGTTTCATCAGACTGACAGACTTTTATACAGATTTTCATTGTGACTGCTAAAAGTAGGATTTTTGGGGGAAAACTTTCAGATTTTAACTCTGTAACCGAAAAGCATCTTTTCTAATTTGTTTGTTATGGTGTGTTTGAAGGCAGTTTTTCTTGCCAAAGGCAACATTAGTGTCCGTGCAGGGTCTGCAAACACTTGCTGAAAACTTTTTTTTTTTTTTACTTTTTCTGGAAACTTATAAAAATGTGTCATTTCCACATAACATAATATACAAGTTATACAAGAGTCACATTTTCCTAAACTTATTTGTTTAACCCAGACATAGATGAGTGTGCTGTTAATGAGGGGCTTGGGCCTTGTATGCAGCGGTGCCACAACTCACCAGGCTCCTACCAATGTTCCTGCACATACGGGCACATCTTAGCCGGAGATGGACACCGCTGCTTTACAGAGTGTCCACCTGGATACAGGAAACAAAAAAACACAACCCATGACAATTCAACCAATCAAGCACGGAAGGTCGAGTGTGTAGGTAAAAAGAAACAAAAATCTGCTAAATTTCATATGAATTTACTTATCTGTAGGCTACTTGTGTCAAATTAAAGCTTGTTTTTCTGTGACTGTAGATATAAACGAGTGCCATGAGGATGTGTGTGAGTGGCAGTGTATCAACCTGCCAGGCTCCTACCGCTGTATCTGCCCCCGCGGATACACACTCCAAAGAGACGGCCAACACTGCAAAGGTCAGTTTGGTCATAAACACACATCTGTTTAACTAAAAGCTAGATATTAAAGTTCAAATGATTGGTTTTATAGAAATTCTCTATACGTCTTTTTTTCGCTTGTTTTTCCTCCTCCAGACATTAATGAGTGCAAACAGAAGAACGGCGGCTGCTCCCATCTGTGTGTGAACCGAAGAGGAGGTTATAAATGTGCCTGCCCGGCCTCCCATCGTCTGTCTTCTTACAGCTGGAAGAAATGTTTGCCAAGGACAACAGAAGAAAATCTTGGCTGAGCTGTAAGGCACCTCCGTCAGGCCTCAGACAGACCGACGTAGTTCATATTGTCTCTATGGGTTTATACAAAGACAAGTTGTTCTCAGTCGCTGACATAACGGGGTGCTTTATCCTGTACTGATTTAATTTAATCATTTTTGTATTTATTCTCTTTACTTTGTCCAATTAGTCATGAAATGCTTGATGAAAATGGTCGTAGTCTCTTTATGAATATAAGCAGCTTGACACTGGATTATTGTAAGCTTTCCATGTTCAACTGAGTTCTTTATCCAACATACATAAATACTGATCCACTTGTCTGGTACTGCACTGATTGTCATGGAGGACCGCAATGAAGAGAAGTGTTACATAACAGCTGAGCCTGTTCAAGCAGAGGACCAAGCACCTATGTGGTCTAATGGACTCCGTGGTCTCTGTTCCTTTCCTTTCAACTATAAGATGATGTCCCTACAACACACAACTGAAAAATAAACTCTTTTATATACAGTATTTATAATCTTCATGACTTGTCATTTAAGAAAATGTGTACGGCATTCCCAGATTTCGAGTAGCTGAACTGCTAAACTCCCTGTTAATCTCCTTAGTATTCTCAGGCCTGCAGCTTATTTCAGGAATCTGCAAGCAAATTGCATCTTTTCCTGCATGCAGACCCCCTGTGTAGTTAATCTTGAATGAGAATAACTCACTTCATTTCATTTATGGGGAGAATGTGTGGATCATACGGTTTCTGCTGTGGCACTTTTTCATCATTTTAGAGAAGGCTTATCTTTGTCTCATCCTTTTTGCCTCAAAAACTTATTGATTTTTTTTCTTATGTTACAATAATGCCTGCCATTCCTTATTTTTGCTTGCAACTGAAAGGCTCTATCCTGCCATGTAAGGCAGGATAATAGAGTAAGTTTCTGTCGTCAGCTGAAGGTATTTTTCCTGACTTGTTTTGTGTATTTTAAATTGGACTAGGCCGTTGTTAACAATAAATCTGAAATTTGGCCTCCCATCTGGCTAAAATGATGTATCAGTTCCTAAAAGGCACCTAGAGGAGAGAGGGGAGATTTACTGGAGGAGGTAAGGCTCTACTTCCTTTCAGCATATAGGACATATAACTTAAAGTAGAGACATACCTTCGCCTGAAAACTGTGAATATTCATTAGACAGATATCCTGAAATATTGTGGTCATTGCTGAGATAAAGAATGGACAAATTATGCATTTCTTGCACATATATTCAAATGACACCGGTTTAAGCTCACAACTCTGTGCACAAATGTCTCGTTTTGCCTCCACTCCTTTCTCTTTCTAGATCTGTCGCCTCCTAGTGGCCACCTTCTGTCTAAGCATGCAACAAGAATCAAAAAAGAAAAAATTCTTCTACTGGGGAGAAAAAGATCTATTGCAATCTAAGAAATTAGAAAATGTGCATATGGCTACTCATGCAAAAGAAAAAATGTGGCCAAAAAGTTCAACTTGTTAAATGTTATGCACATGTATAAGTAAGTGGATGAAATCAATGCAGTACTATTATTTCTGGTTGGCAGTAAATGTGCATGTGATGACCACTGCATTAAAGATAACAATGACTATATTGTATTATGATCCTCAGGTTAATAGCAAATGTCTAAAATCCTTCAACTGTTAAAATACTCACTTTTGTAGGAGGAATCTGCTATAAAGTTCCAGGAATGCACTTATTTTCACTGAATACAGATAATCAAACTGTTGGCATGCTGAGGTAATATTGAGGGGACATGTCAACCATGAGATGACATTGAAATACATACAAATAGAAACATTTGCTTTCATTGTAAAGGACACACAGACAACAACAAAAATAATCTGCACATTAAAGGAAAACCCAGGTATTTATTTAGTTTTACATTGTTACAAGACTTCAACAAGTAAGTTTCAGCACAAAGGACACTAAATCACACAGAGCCTGCATGCCGTCGCTTGTGGGGCAAAAGTCATTTGAGGGACCAAAATCTCCTCTTGGACATATATTATATACATTTTCTCACCTTTAAGGTCAGTCTTCATACCGGAACTATAAATTATATAATTCAGTACAGATAGAACAGAAAAGATATATAGAAAGAAAAATGTATATTATTAGGTGATAAATAATTAGTGTTGCACATGTTATCAAAATATATATTTATATTCAAACTGATAATTAAAGGATTAAGTGGTATAAAAATTTTAAAATAAATTATAAAATTCAAGATAAAAACTTATAAGCCAAACAACTGCTAAGATAATATTATTCAAAGCACAAAGATAAGATCATACAGCATACTTGCACATTTCAATATTTAAATGCGGCAAATACAAGTCTTCCACATGCATTTGAGTTGCATGATGAACAAATTGGACATATGAGGACAAACGGCCTTGTTATATTAAGTGTTTTACATCAGCTGCCAAAGCTGTGATGTCACATCATTCCACGAATGCCACAGTTTGCAGAGTTAGTACTCGCAAGCACCACATGGGCTGATAACTGGAAGCTTTGATCTTTCAGGTACAAATAAATGCTTGTTAAGATGTTTACAGTCCATCAGTAGAGTTCATGCAGTTTTTCTATTGCATCAGGCAGCTGGAAGTTGGCAGGAAGTCTTGGACATACGTAATTACCGCCTTGGACAGATAGGTCATGGTGCCATAGCTGCCACTCGGGGCGCTGTCATAGAAAAAGTTGCAAATTCCAGTCTCTGGGTCCTTCTCAAGGAAATAATCACTGGCACTGTGGGAAATCTGAAGAACAAAGAGTGAGCTTCAGTGAAATGCACAAATACACCCCATCAAACATGATGTAGCATTTCATCTTACCTGGTCATTGATGAAAAGGTCATTAGCTAGATGCAAAATGCGATCCACGTGGATAATGCCGCCAATGTTGTCCACATCCACATCAGCCACCAGGCCCAGAACCATCACAGTCTCCACAAGCAGCTGTCGGTACTCTGGCTGAGGGACGTGGTTCAGGACCGATTCCACCTGCACTGCAAACTTTATCTCTCCTGCTGTCATCTACACAGAAGGCACACATTACACACATCCATGCACACAATTAAAATTTGTAGCTTCAGAAGTAATATCTCACCTCTCTTGTGGTGGAGGAGGGCAACACGTATCCATCAATGGACAGGCCGTGGCACTTCTGCAGGATCTTCCAAACTTTCTGGTAGAAACCCATAGGGACTCTGTTGATAGCTCCATCCAGCCTGCGTCTCCTCAGCCACTGGCCTTGCTTCTCTTCCCAGTGCAGCTGTCCGTCTCCAGGACCATGACCCACTGGGGACAGGATGCCACTGGGTGTGGAGGGGCTACTGCAACGCTGTGATGAAGAAACCGCACTGATTCCAACCTTTCTCCATTCAGTCTAAATGTATTTGAGACTATTGCACTTGTCAGTATCATCTCTACAACATTATTGATGGTTGGAGCTTTTTTCCCCACAAGACCGAGGACAAAAAGCTAACATAAGACATGTTAGAAATCATGTCTAATTGTTGATTAAAAAGTACTGACCTTTCCGAAACCAATCCGATTTGGGATAACTAGTAATATATACTGTGTACTGACAAGATTAATAGTTTATACAGGTTATACTCTCTCTGTCACAGAAAAATAACCATTTTAACATTTCTATTATGACACAGTGCGTGCAGTCTTTCATGCAAAACGACGCCGCAGCAGACATTAAAGGACAAGGATGACATTATTGTATTTTATCTTGTCAATAATTACCTAAAATGATTCTAGATAAAAGCTACAATCAATTTAAAAAATAGTCATGTGTTGTGTCTGAGTAGCTACAGTCTGTTGCAGCTTGTGCTCTATCAAGTTACTTTACAAAACATGAAACAGTAACTACAGCACCAGCTCACATGGTGCATTATGGTAAACACACCAAATATTGTTTATTACTATAAACTATAAACTATATCAGTTGGAATATGGCTAATTCACGAAGCCTAAGATCTGCCACAAAATGCTTCATATTATGTAAAATTTGGTTTAGGGTTGTGCATTCCTGACATAGATTGAGCCTGTTTGTGGACTAAACAAACATTACAGTCTAGCATAAATTTAACATTAACATAATTTTCATTTAGTCATGGGCTACTAAATATGAACGGATAGGGTAAATATGAATAGGAACTAGTGAGCCGGAGGTGTCCATAAAAACAATAAGGTGATATGGGTTTAAGCCATTATGGTTTTTGAAACATTGTAGTTTCATCACAGCAAACCGACATCCATCACTGCATAATTAACAGTTTTTTTTACTTAATAATGTTAATAAGCTTAATAATCTAAATAATCCTTTACAACCATCCTTTACGCCTTTAACTTTTCCACTGATGCCAAGAAAAAGTTTAAGGTTTCTTAAGGTAAAAAGAGATTGTATAATGTTGTTGACCAGTCAACTGCAACTTCAGAATATACCAGAATTTTACACACTCCTTTTATTTCATACTTCTTTTTATTTTTACACAATCCTGAAGCACAAGCTGCTACTGCTGCAGCAGTTCAGACAAAACTCACTGGAAGGACTCATTTAAATGCTATTTTAGTCTAAATAATGTCATTCTTATTCTTCAATATAGCAGATTAATTGGCAACATTATCATCATAAAAATGAAATTTGAATTAAATGAAGTGATTTGTACATTTTGATTAGAGCAAACCTTGTAGAAAAATGTTTATGTGAAGAAACAAAGATGAAATGGTTTACCGTGGAGCGCGGAGAAGTGACATTGCTACTCAAGGAAAGACTGCCACTGAAGATCTACATATGGATATGGATGACAGATGACAGGATAATTTGAGATGGTTTTCATGACAGAAGACCTTGACATGGCCGATGACCAAAAAGGGCAATCAGTGAGTGACACATGGATGAGTAGCAAAGCATGTTCTACTGATTTGTGATGGAGAAAGTCACTCCAGCTAAAATGGTAACGGCCAGCGAGTAGCCAGCTAGCGAGGATATAGGTTGTTTAGACCAGCGTTAGAAACAGTCACATGCTAGATATTATCAAAGCCAACCCACACTGACAGGCCGAGAGTCATCCAGCTGCAATCGAAAGCAAGAACAACGTTAATCTGTCCTCAGAAGTATAGAAAGCTAGATCAGATATTTAGCTAGCCATTGATATGCACCTACATTTAGATAGATAGATAGATAGCCAGCCAGCCAGCCAGCCAGCCAGC
>JAVQJG010214500.1:0-31584 GCA_036024015.1 Craterocephalus amniculus
ATAATGAGTGATTGATCACAATTATTTCCATTCATCACTAAAAGCACCAAGATCATCATTTAAACTTTCTTTATTGATGAGCTCTGGCATTAACATTTAGTTTAAAAGAAAATGTTTTCAAAATAAAAGTGTGTTTGATAACTGATTACTCTATCGATTTTTGTCCGATATTAGGATTTTGGATCGATATCATTGAATCATTGACCATAAGATCGATGTATCGATACAGATCGATGTATTGTCCCACCCCTAATATTTATTATGTCATTATTATCATTATTGTTATTATCAAACTTCAGTTCATCATCATTCGTGGAATTTATGGTGGGAATTAAAGTGGTAACACTGGGACAAAACTACTTTAAATGGTTTAATAAAATGCTGATCTTTTATGACAAACAAATAATCATACGTGGAATCCATATATATACAAAGAAAATAGAAATAATGAAAAAAACACTTAACATATTGTTTACATGGGACATTTAATTCCTCTTTAAAACTTTAAATTAACCTTAATTCTGTTTTAAAAAGACCATGTAAACACTTAATTCCTTATGCAAATTTAATTCGGAATTAAACTTAATTCCGAATAAAGTGGCTGGTTTATTCGTCTCTTAATTCCGAATTAGTTAGTTCCTCTCTCATTTTCTATCATGTAAACCCTTATTCCGTAGTTAATTCCTGTTGTTCTGCGCATGCTCACCCCCTCGTCCTGTCGCCATGGCGACCATACACAGTGCATCCCGTCCACAGCAAACGGGCTCAAAGCGAATCTGTTGAGGTGAAAGTGACGTGGCATGCTAGCGGATAGGTGCTGCTTAACAACCAGAACCTAAATCAAGCAAAAATGGCTCTTATTACAACGTTTTCTTTTGTCGTTGTTGGAAAGAAACAAGGAGGTTTTTAACTTCCGGTAGACGTACGTACGTACGTTACGTCACCCCCGCCATCCAACCAATCAGAGTCTTTCCAAACCCCTGACTTTAAAGTGGAATTAAGAAGATGTGTTGTCCATGTAAACCCTCGTTCGGTATTAATATTTCCATGTAAACCTGAGGGAGAAGATTTTAATTCCGAATTAAATAATTCAGAATTATTAATTTGGAATTAAAAAACAACATGTAACCGTGGCCATTGATCAGAAGTAGTGACTACAGCTAACTTCGGTGTGACATGAAGTCCAGGTTCTCATGTAGCAACAGGAAATGATGGGAGAAACCGACTTTTATATTGTGCTTTATTAAACCCAAATAAGTAGATTTTTGCAAAAAAAAAACAACAACAAAAAAAGAATTAAAGTTCTAAAGTGATAATAAGTTGGTCAAATGACTTAGTTGAACGTCTTTGAGCTCCAACAACAAAAGAGAAGTGAGAAATACTTACTAATAAAATGGAGAGAAGCTGCTACAGGTCTCCTTAAATCCCTTTTAGGCTCGTGGTATCAAAACTATTCACATCATTATGGAAAGGAAACATATCATGGTTTAATTTTAAATACCCCTTTCAGTCCATAGAAAACCCTGAACTAGAGTATAACTGGACTTGACAAAGTAGAGTTTATATCACAGTAATGAGCTTGAAAATAAATTTTCAGAGTGAACTCTGAACTGACCACTCTTAGACAAACTTTCTTTTCATTTTTTTAAGTGGTGATCAGGAAGCTCTCCAGGGCTCTTGAAAAGCAATTGACAGCTCTTTTTCAGGATCTTGGCTGATTTTTTGTTTTGGGATGATCCTACTCAGTTTTGATAATGTTTGTGTCCAGGCTATGAGGAGGATTCATCACTCCATCAGACATATTGCCTTTTTTCCAGCCAATTTCTTACATCTTTTCACATACCTCAGCAATTTCTCCCGTTTTGCTTCTTTAAGATTGGCCTTTTGAAAACGATCCTCACTCGAGGACCATTTCTGTTGAGGTTTCAGTGAATAGGCGATGGATTATGTGAAGGTCCACATGCATCTCCCAGCTATGGCAGTTTTTTTTCTATTTCTGAAGGACAATACTCTCAGATTCTGTACATCAGCACTTCTTTTCCATTTATTATCATCCTTTTGTACAGTTTCCTCATTTTTAAGGTCAAACTCCACATAATGCTGAAATATGTCAAGCTTTTAGCTAATTGATTTTAGGAATTACCTTGTTGGCGTAAAAAACACTATTTTATGTGTTAAACTGCACAGCAGCTATTATCTTGCTCTAGTTAATTCAAGACTTCACTTTCCTTCTCACTACAAAAGCTCCTTAATTACAGTTACTGCCAATCCACTAAAAGGTGTGTCAAACTTTACCTTTTACTTTACAAGAGTGATAAAGATGTTTTTCAAAGCAACTCTATTTTACCACACAGTTCCCTTTAATTCTGTGTCACTTTTTGCCACAAAACACCTCTAAGTTTCAACCTGTCGAAGTCCAGGTATTAACCCATTTCTTCTACTTGAATAGAGACTACATGACCAGTATTTCGTGGCAGCACACAAGCATATGACCAAATGACTGACCACCGGCCAGACCACCGAAACTCTGATGAGATTTCAAGGGTTCAAATGAGGGAATCAGACAAAGCCAATAAAGGAACACATGAGCGGATGGAGGCTGATGTTATGAGACAGATTTAACATCCACCTCAGCCATGGGCCTTGAGAGATGTTGAGTGAGTTATGAAGGGGAGCCCTGGGGGGCAGGGCTAGCCATCAACAGTGCACCCGTCCTGCCATTATATTCAGACAATATAACACTCACAGTCCAGTGATCCCATCCTGGATAGTACTCATGTCCAAGCACAACAGACCAGATAACCAACCAACTCGTACCATACATCTTAAATATGAGCAAATGATGAAATGTCAATATTAAAAACAAAAATAAAAGAGGAAAAAAAAAAGAAGCAACAATTTGCCAAAAATCTAAGAACAAACATCTCTGCTTATTAAAGAGTGTCATGCATGGCATAACGGCCTGATAAAGGTAAAAGCTGCAGCTGTGGTTCGACTTAAAGACGATACATTAAGCATATTCCCGTATGAGTGCAGCTCCAGCCTTACCATTTTGGAGGTGGTGGTATCAATCCTCTGAGTGACAATTAGCATTGACATGACTGAAGCAACAGTGCAAGCTCCCCACGGTACTCTCCTCTTCTTCTCTCCTTTTCCTCAATTACAGGGAAGTCCTGAATGAGTGGGAGGCTTTCACCCAAAAGTGGGAGGATTAGTGGAGCCCTCTTTCCCGAGACCCTCCTATCAGCTGACTGGCAGAGACTCCGAACACACTCCCACGTTAGCCAATCAATCACATAGCGACACGGATTCAGAGGGATGTGCGCTGATCCATTCGCCTGGATGGGATGTTTGGAAATGTGTGCTCCGGTTGTCTTTCTATCCTCTCCACTCCCTTTTTATCCTCCTCCATGGCACTCTGCCTCTTCCTCTTGGACTTTTTTCAGCCACTCGATCTTTCCCATCTATAATAATACTAAGGCTTAATCAGCGCTTGTTTCCGTCTGGTCGCCTTTCTCGAACTCTCACTTGTATTCGCTGCAGTCAGTCTGTGTTTGGCTACCCTCTCCCTCCCTTGATTCATTCTCAGTGTACTCCCTACCTTTCTCCCTCCCCTCTAAGCCCCTCCGCCTCATGAAGCAGGCTGTTTTCTGTCAGCTTCTGCACCTGAACTTAACTGGAGGTTCAAAAGTAATCTATTGCTTCAGCCATGGGAGAGGCATCTGCCAGAAAACACAGCTAAGCCAAGGTCCTTACGTCTCCATCATAGTTTAAGTGAGCTTGAGATGTGTGTGTGTGTGTGTGTATGCTTGGAGCTGGCAGGTGGGCAAAGAGACAAAAAGACAGAGGAATGGAAGGTGAAGGAGAACACAAGAACAGATGGGAAACAAAGTCATCTGTGCTTCTAGAATAAACACACTGAGAGGAAACCAGCATAAAAGTTGCCATATGATGCTTCTCAAATTATTAGATATCAAAGTAACGTGTATTAGTGTGTGTATGCACGTCCGTAGTTAAATGAGGTGCCGTCTGCTGTTCGCCAACCTACAGATCAATTTAATCAGCCTTTCTGATGGGCTGTATTAAAGAGGTGGTGATATATTCGTGCCATGAATTGCACTTTGCAAATTATCCCCCACCTCTCTGGAAGATTGATCTTAAGCTATGCACAGGACTCATCGAAATGTATGCAACATAAATCGCCCCGGTCTGGTGCCAAAGCAAAGCCAAAACAACTGGTTAAACTCAGCTGCAACAGTTTGTAGATGAAAAGCAGTAAAAGAAAACAAGAGCGGTGCTGTGCTTAAAAAAGAAAAAAAAAAGTTCAGTTCAGAACTTTTTTGATGAGAAAAATTCCAGACGTTTTCTATTAAGTTTCATTTGCTTGGTCAATATTGGTTCAACTCTCCAAACTTCATTAAGGAAAGCAGAAACAACAAAGTGGCTGCTACTTATTATTAACAACACCGCCTGGCTGGTACGAGTGTGAGTTTATAAAGCCAAAGCTTTTCTCCGGGTTTGTCGCAGCAGAGACAATCTGTGTAAAGGATTCCGAAAGTGAGCTGATTCTCTTGCAAAACAAACATTCGCAAATATAATCAGCTACTCCAATAACAGCTCTGGGTATCATCTATTGGAGCAATTAATAGGCCTCAGCATGACTACAACAAAGTATTTGTCGCATCATCTAACAGGGAGGCACCAATCCATCTTTTTTGCTCCGAAAGCAATTTCGAGACCACCTCTGGGTATCTGCCAATACACAGTACTGATCTAATATCATTCGACCTGATTTAAATTCCGTATACAACGCCGTGTAGAAGCCCACAGAATAGTTGTGGCACTGAAAAATGGACAGCCTGCTGTGACTGAATGAATGTATGCATGAATACCCAATCCTATTAGCACAATATGGTCATCACTGGCACTTATACTGATCCACGTCACCGGATTGGTGAACCATATCTGCACCCCCATGTCTGTCACCGGCATCAGGGCATGCTGTCTTCAACAACTTTTGGCATTCTCTTACAAACCTGATGACTTTTGCAGCAGCTGCAAGAAGCTGCGGGAGTAGATTAAGCTGCTGCAGCATGTGTGTCACACAAAACCATCCAAGGAGTCATAGTGGAAACCATGAATGTAAAATTAAGACCAATACTGATGTAAATGTCAGAATTGGCTATAAAACTGATACAGATTGATAGAGATCACTCGGAGCGCCATCTACTGTTTTTTCCAAAGCAGCATGTCTAATTAATCTCTGCAGGTGTTTTAAGAGAAGATGTAATAGTCATTAGGTGCCCAGTGTTTGTAACGGCATGCAGGAAGACAAATGTAGTCATCTATTGTGATAAATTGGGTTTTTTCTTTCCCTTCACTCTCCTGCTGTCAGTGGAAGAACATATCTGCATGAGAAAATTCATTGTCTAAAGGAAAGGTAAAGAGTTTTTTTCTTCTTTTGGTCTTTTTAACTGCCTATGCTCATTAATTTTAAACATGCTTGTTAAGTTGTTCATTTCATTCTTTGAACTGACGTTCATTTAATCTCTGATGATTAATGCTGCAGTAAAAAGGAAGCATATACATAAAAACAAGGTATTTACAAGGTACAATAGGACACACACAAACATACTTTTTTCATGTAGAGACTTTGTAAAAATAATTTAACCTAATTTAGATTACTATTATGCAGTGTGTGACCTAATGTTATACTTTATTTCTCATAACTAAGTTCTGCAGGTTTAATGCTTATCAATTTAGAGGCTGAACAAAACATACTTATTGTGGAATAATTTATCAGATTTTTATCACAATACATGAAAATTTCTTTTTGATTTAGGTAATGGCGTTCTAACAAGGCTTTAATAGTGTTACAAAAAAAAACAAAACATATACTAGTCAATACAAAATCATAGTATTGAGTTATTATCAGTATCGAGTTTGAAATTTTAGTATAATGAAAACCCATAACTGTACATGGGTTTAACCAGCTACCTGTGTGTAGCATCATCAAAAACCTATTTCAGGGGAGCCACTGTTCACTATTGTCACAGCTAAAATCTGCTTCGAGCTACCGGTCCAAAACACAAGTTGTTCCAGAAAACTGTGCTTGCAGCTTGGCTGGATGGATTCCTTCCCATCTGCCCAGCCTCCCACTGGCTGCTCACTAACCCAGACTAGAAGCATCCTGCAGCCTCTTCCTCTTTCCTTGATAGGCAGGACTCTGAGAAAGCAAATAAAAGGCTGGTCTCATTTTCCCAAATCCAGCCTCCTTGTCTCCCTGTACTTCCATCTTCCTGCTTGCAATCTGGAAATCATTCACAGCTAACTATTTTTAAGGAAGTCTGTAATTGGAAAAATCATCCAGATAAGAGATGAAGCTTGTTGGAGGTGATATGCTAGAGGATAGTAGTTTTCCTCATGCCCATAATAAACAGTGGATTTGTTTATGCTATTTAGTTTTAAGACGAATGTCTCTAGGTTGGCTTCTGGGAACATTTATCATTATTTACATTAATTTTAAATGCTAACAAATGACTGTTACAATTCCAGGCTAAGCCTGGATGATATAGAAAAAACAGTCTATCGATTTACAAAAAAAATAAAAAAATAAACCATATTATTGATATTCAAATTCAAATTTAAATTCAAATTGTATTTATTTATATAGCACCGTTCAGGCCAGGGCAACTCAAAGTGTTTTACATTAAAAACAATGTCTGCATAAAAGAGAATTTAAAAAGCCTTCACACAAAAAATAAAACAACAATATAAAAACAAAAATATAATTTCTTTTACACACAAACTAACAAACTCACGTACACAATTACACAGACACAAAGAAAAGGAAAAAGTTTGCTCCCCTCACTTACCCCCGCCCCAGTCTTCTCAAACATAAAATCCAGTCCCAAGTGACTCCTGTAACTTAAAGACTTAAAGGTAAAGATATAAATCAATAAAATAAACATACATCTGTCTCGACACTGCTGTGAGGAAACAATATCTTGAGGATCTGTCCACACTGGGTGCCAGCATACCAGGGACCACAGACACAGAGATCTATAATTACTGATAATGTTTTAATAAAAAACGAAAAATGATTTCAAATTAACCCATTATTAGATAGAATAGATAGAAGCTAGGGCTGACAGTTTTTTATGAAAATCAAATGGGTCCTGAGTCGTGAATAACTGCATACTAATCACAGAATTTAAAAAAGAAGTTTTATTTTAATTAATTTATATTTTTAACAGGATATTTATCATTATATAATACTTACATAATCTGTCAGGAATCCTTAAAAGACTAAACAGATCCTGATGTGTTTTTTTCTTAATATTTGTACAGTAGTTGCCCTTGTGTGAGGTAGATGGTTACAATTAGTTTTTTCCAAGTTGACCATAAATGCACCACAGCTGCAAGCAGCACAAGTTTCATTTTCCATTCCCTAATTCAGTTTGAGTTGCTTTCTCGTGCATTTTTTGGAGTTATATACCATTTCTATGACTACCACAAGTTTGGCAATAAACCCATTAAATGGGCAACCAGGCATGATTACTGACTCTCAACCTTAAGCCACTCCACCAGCAAACCGGAGATTAGAGGCCTGCATGGGACTGGGAATCCAGGGGACCCAATCTAAATCTTGTGGGAAAAATAGGGAATCCCAAATTTGGCAGACGATGGAGAATGCAACTGAGGATGGTAAAAGCAGGAGAATATGAAACAAGAGGAAAAAAGTTGTCACAAAGAAGGCAAAGAGCTGGACTTTGTGTGGAGTGAAGTCCTTACAAAGTCCATCCATCCATTTTCTGAACCCCTTAATCCAAGTGGGTCGCGGGTGTGCTGGAACCTATCCCAGCTTTCAACGGGCGAGAGGCGGGGTACACCCTGGACAGGTCGCCAGTCTGTCGCAGGGCCAACACAGAGAGACAGACAACCACTCACACACTCACACCTAGGGAGAATTTAGAGAGCCCAATTAACCTCACATGCATGTCTTTGGACAGTGGGAGGAAGTGGGAGGAAGCCGGAACCCACGCATACACGGGGATGAATAATATTTCCCCTAATATCTCCCTGCACTACGAAGATGTCATTCTTGGTTATTTCAGTGTTTTTTTTACAGTGGTGCATTATTTCTGATATTACTCATATTTATTACTTTTTGCCAAGTTTCACATGCACAAATGCAAATTCACAAACAATAAAACACTTTTTCTGGTAATAAAAACTAAAATAAAACAATATATTTCAACTGCCATTTAAAAGCAAAGCAAGAAAGCTGCTAAAACAGTTGGCATTTGCACTGGTTGATGTATTTATTTTAATATTAATCTTGGAATTACTTTTTTTCTCTATTTTTTGTATTGTTCTCTACTGTACGTCCCGTGTACCGGTCTATGTACTATTATCATCTGTCTTTTTGTTGCATTTCTTTCTCCTTTCTGAGTCATTTTCATATTGTATTGTTTAAAGTTCAATAACAATTTTTAAAAAAAGTTCGAGTTCTCTGAAAAATATTACTATAAGGAAGAAGTCATTGGACTCTTTGGAAATAAATATTAGTATGTTAAAGGCGTTTGTCCATTGTTTGACAAAAAAAACAAAAACAAAAAAAAACTATTACTACAATATTTATTTTCCCTATGGGATTAATAAAGTATTTTTCATTTGATTTTTCATTTAATTTAATTTCATGTAAAAGTGGACTTTTCGGCTTCGGCATTTCCATGACAACCTGCTAAGGGTAGGCGCTTGGGTCAAAACATTCAGATTCGCGGAAGTCATTGAGTTGTTTACGTCACTGGCTACAAAAACTATGGAAAAAGTTGGACTTCTTTGAAAAATCACCATATGATGAAATCTGACATTTTGGAAAAGATATTTAAAGTATGTTAAAGACCCGTTGGGTGACACATATATGTGTAAAAGTAGACGTTTGAGCTTCTTCATTTCCATGACAACTTGTTGGGTTACGGGTAAGCGCTAGGGCCAAAACAATCCGATTTGCGGAAGTTATTGAGCAGTGAACAGCACCAGCTACAGAATTATAAAATTAAGTCGAACTTTATTTTAGAAAATATTGGCAAAAGAGGAGCTTAGGGAAGCAATTTGGCATATTGGACAATATATATAAAGTATGCTGAAGAACTGGGGGAGCTGGTTTGGATCAAACAACGGAGATGTCCAAGTTAAAGAAGAAAATGTTGACAAACAAACAAGAGATGTTGTTGAAATGGAGCAGACCACCGAGGCTGAGAAAAACACCCAACCATCAGATTTTTTGCCAAAAGCGAAGGGGGTTGGTGGTAAGTTTTGCATTTCGTTGTTGTAACAATAAAGAAAATAGTTTAATCCCAGCGATGATAAAGATTTTGTTTTCTGTTTAGGTTACGTCTATAATTTTGCCAGCAGTGCCTCCAAAAAACTCTCTGAGTCTGTTGTTGAAACAGCACAAACCCTGAAGAAAAGCGTAGAGGAGGGGAAACTCAATAAAATTCTTGATAAGGTAATAACTTCACTGTGTAATAAATCACAACTTCTGTGAACTAAATGAGTTTCTAAAAGGTGTGAGTGTGTTTTTTCCTTCATTTAGACCATCTTGGGGGATTTCCAGAAAGAGCAACAAAGATTTGTTCAGGAAAATAAGGCCAAAAAGTTTGGTAAGTGCATCTGTAGACAAAGTGGTCCAGAAAAAAACGTTTGAACATATGTTGTTTCTTTTTAACTTTACCAAAAAACTAGTCAAGTTTTACTATGTTGCAGGGAATTTTGACACATTTTTAGGGGGCACTTTCCACATATCTGGCTCTGTTTTCATTTCACAGTAGCATATACCTTTCTGTTACGTAAATAAACAAAGAAAAACATATTTATTACTTTTTGTTAGAGCTGGGCAATATATCGAGATTTTCAGATATATCGAGACTTTATCACATGAGATACAGAATAAGGGAATATCGTTTATATCGAGTCGGCCTGTTTTCATCTAAAAGCACCTCTCTTTTTTTAGCGTTTTGCACAAGTGTCTTTGTTATGGTCACTGAAATGTATTTTTTATTATTTTAATATACATCTACTTTAATTTTAGCCCATATTTTAATGCATATGTGCCTCTGATCCTTAATAAAAGTGCATTTAGCACTCAAGGACGTAAATTTGAACCGTCTCTTTGTGTACTTGGCCCCCAAAAAATTGATATTGTGATATATTTTGTATATCATGATTAAGGAAAAAATTATTGAGATATGAAAATTAGTTTTCCCTACTTTTTGTTTTAAGTTTAGATGTCTTGTCTTGCTCATCTCTTATACCATCTTCCTTTAAGTCTGAGGCTCACTACCAGTGAGTCAGAACTGAGGAGGCTTTTAATAAAAGGTAAAACATCTTCCAAGATCAGCCTCAGAAGATTTCATCACTCAGCCCAGCCCTTCATTTCTCCCGCTCGAGACTAAATTCAGAGCACAAAGTTCATGTATTGAGCAAAAAGCATAAAAACAAAAACATAAAAATAGGAATCCATAAATTCCTGAGCTATCATTTTTTAATTCTCTCAAAAAAGATGATATCACTTTAAGTTTTGAAGCTCAAACTTTTAACTGGTAAAATATGAGTTTACTTTTTGTAAACGTGTGAAATAAATTTGAATGTTTTAGGTCATATTCCCCTTTTCTTTGTTCTCAGATGCTGCTGTGCCACCATGGGTTGGTTATAATGATGAGGACACCATACAAGAGCAGATTCTAGCTCTCTCAGCTGTGACTATCTAAAGATATTCAATCTGATGTGAAAAATACTTAAACTACTTATCACCATATTGACATAACAATCTCCATCTCCCTGATTTATTAGGACAAGAGACATTTTTTGCGAAACCCTCCTGCTGGTGTAAAGTTTCACTTTGACTTTGAGGAAATGTATCCAGTCGCCATGGTGATGCTGGAGGAAGATGAACTCCTCAGGAAGATGCGCTTCCATCTGGTCCCCAAACAGTGAGCACGTTTTATTTGCAAGTTAACGCTTTTCCCCTGTCTGTGGAGTAGGAAGGGTTTTGGTCTATTAAGAATAAGAATTAAAAAAAAAAACTTTTATTAGAGGTAAAACTTAACATATTCCTGCTGCCATTAGTTGCTGTATGTGTGGGGAAATTTTGTTGCACTTTACATGCACAGTCGGTGACCTCCACAATGAGCACATTCACCAACATCTTCTCACAAATCCTCTTAAATTTGTTATTAAGTTATAATTTTTACAAAAACCCTCCATCAGATTCACATACGTGCTCATAGACAACAAATAGTTTGTAACTCTTAGATTGGTGAACACCAGCTTCTCTGTAAGGTAAATGGCTGTGCGTCCTGCCGCTAATTTGCAGGTAAACACCCAAAAATGCCCATAAAAGGTAAAGAGACTGACGGATAGACTACGGTTATTGATCATCTTGACCGTACCTCTGACGTGGCAGGACAGACATCCTCATGTTGTCGCGCCTAAAAGAGGAAAGTGTTACACAGTAGAACACATTTATGTCTCTTTACAAACTGAACCTTTTACAGCATGTAGACCAAACGGCAGTGTCCAAACACATCCGGCATCCTTTAAAGATGCAGGGATGATGGAGCGAGTAGATGTGATGACATAAAAGCTGCATGTGAGTCTGAAGGTCGGTTAGTGATCTTATTAACCAGGAGGTCGGGGTATACCTCCATCTCCCAACAAACAATCTTAAAAAGGCGCTTTCAGCAGGTGGATCAGGCATTCGTAGACGACAGGGATGATATTCTAGTTGAGGAAACCGATCTGGTGAGATTGCTTGGATGAGCGGAGTTTGCTGGACTGACGGTTTTAGGACTACCAGAAAAGTATTTAAACATTAAAGGGGATATGTCATGAACAATCCACTTTTTAAGTCCTTAAATAGATGTTTTTGTGTACTTTGAGGGTTCAGGAGTGCAGAAGTAACTAATTTATTCTCTCCTGATGCTGTGTATATATCTTATTATTCTTTCTGGGTCATAATTTTAAGTCTGTTTGGTTTTCTCCATTCGCTCTTGTTTTCTTGTCGCTAAATGAATGAAAAATAGTTAAGTTTTTCCCTGAGTTAAGTTATAATGTTCTGCAATATTTTGCTATTTATTTTATGATCACAAAATCCTTTGTAAATTACAAGAAAATCTGACAAAATAAAGATTACTGTAATTTTATTGTTTTGTTTTAATGAAGTGAGCAGCAGGAAACAACACAAACACTGATTTTGATCAAACAGGTAAACACTTTAATGTTTATAAGATAACAAATTCAGCATATGAGGTGTATATGAATGCCACAATCTTCACAAAAAGTCCATAAATGGGATTTGAGAAGAAATTTGTAAGAACATGAATAAGGATCAATCTTCAGGGTTTAAAAAAGTGAAGCTCTCCCCCTTGTGGCTGTTTGGGGAATTGTATGCATTAAAATCTGTTTCTTTGCAGGTTATTTGGTCTTTTTCCCCTCTTTTCTAATGAAACAGTTTGTTTTCATTTGTTCTGTCTTCTATTTAAGAGTGAATGAGGAAATCTTCTGGAAGAATTACTTCTACCGTGTGTCATTGATAAAACAGTCAGCTCAGCTTACATCTCTGGCAGCACAACAGGCTGCCAAAACTGTAGATCCTCATCATAAAGGTATTTTTCCCTCTACTCCAGTAAAATTCTATGCATTTCTTAGGTTTTGGATGAGCCTTACATGTGATAAACCGAAGCCTGAGTTAGCGTTTGGATCGTTCTTAGTCTTAGCCTTACAGGTTTTGTGATATGACACAAAAACTTTAAAGATGATTTCTTTTTTTTTTCTCATCAGAGTCAGTTAAAGGTCAAACTTCACCTGCTGTTGACAGTCCCAAACCAAATGAGGTAATTGAAAAGCTTTGAAAATATAAAAGTAATAATTAGAAGCAGTGACTTGACTAAATCTCCCAATCTGATGTTTTACATATATCATGAAGGAGGAAGAAGAGATTTCCACCAGTCCTCCTCCGGCTGAATTCATAAGTGATGCTTTTGACTCCTCCAAGATAAACCAGGATGATCTACGGAAAGGAATGGAGCAGCTGGTTTTGGATCAGAGGGAGGGTCCAAACTCACAACAGGGTACATCCTCGAATTAAACTGGATTTTAATGATCATGTGGTCCTTTTCGTTGGAGTTTAATTAGCTGCTGTTCTGTGTTTTCCAGAGGAGATAGCAGACTGGGAGCGAGAGCTGCAGGAGGAGCTGCAGGAGTACGACGTGTTGGCTGATAACGAGAACCGAGATGAAAACTGGGAAAGAGAGATCGAAGAAATGCTACAGAAGGATGGTTAGACCAGCGATGCACACTACAACACGAACAGCGTCATGGCTAAACTGCAACACACAACTTGACCAAGTCTGGAAATTAAAGCTTTGGAAATGGACTCAGTGATGTTTTAGAGCTTGTATTAATAAGCTGCTGCTTGGACCAGAGCAAATAAGACTGTTACAAAAAATAAAAAACTGGGAGTTCCTTCAAAGTTTACACAGGTTTGATTGTCAAGACAGCAGAAAATGATGCATCAGAGCAAGATCCAACCATAAAAGCTTATTTACATCTGTATAACTGTAGTTATTTTTTGGATAGCAGACCTTTATGAGCCATAAACACACAGTTTGTGTATGTTTAGATAAAACAGGTGCATCTATCCTCACCATTCGCGTTAATGAGCTCTGAACTTCAACTCTGGTCTTCCATGCCTGCTGTCCTGCAGGATTTACATGCTTCCTGTTTCAACGCAGCTAATTTGAATGAATGAGTCACTGAAACGAACTTGATCAGCTGATTCAGTGGAATCACGCGTGTTGCAGCAGGAAAACGTGCTGACCTGGAGGACCAGGGTTCACCAATCCAGATTCAATGGAAAAGCCTCTGAGCCTCCATGTGACGACAGCTGGTTAGAGCCCTAATTTATACTAGTATATGTTGAATACTATGAATTTTTCCAAAGGGTATTCTTTGACAAACTGAGCATTTTTTTGTATTTTACATATATAAGTAAAGGCATATTTTTCACTTTTTAAATGTTAACAGTGTGGTTAGACTCCAGCGGGCTGCACATGAGTCAGTGGATGGCTGAACTTGTTTCTATCTTCTCTCCGATCAAGCACAGGATTTTCTAAATGTGAATTTAATATATTTGTAACAAGCAGACTTAACTATGAAACAGACATGTTTTTGCTGTAATGCTGACTACATAGATGTGCATGAAACATTGCTTTTATTAAAGCTCTTGCTTCTTTTTTTGCATCTATCTCATTTGTTTGGATTTATGCGGGTGATAACAAAAAATGAAAAAAGCGTCTAAAATCTTTTAAAATATTAGACTGCAGGAGATTGAAATTTCATGTAAAATGTATTAAAATGAACAGAATAAGAGAATTTAAGTTTTTCAGTGTTATTATTGAAGAAAATATATAATGGAAGGTACATATTAATGGTTAACAAAGGTCAAGTGTTGAGTGGAAACTAAGCCTCATATCTTCTGCATAATTCTTTAACCGCACCATATCTGACTTACTGTGTTCAATTTGGAGAGCTGCATGTAAAACTTACTTTACTCCAGATCATTCAAATAAAACAAACCATAGTAAGTTGCTATGATAAGAGAATATAATAAAACAATTTGTTTTGTTCCGTCATTAAATTTTATAAAAACAAACCAGTGGCATGTTGAGTTTTACTATATGTTGAGAGGGGAAGATTATGTAAGATTTTTCTTCTTTCTGCTCCTTTTTATTAAAATATTTGAAATATATGTTTGCTTTTTATAGTAAAAAAAAGAAATAAGTAAAAGAAAACATGAATTTGCTAAGCATTTTCAAAGAAAAAAATCAAATTCACACCTCACATAAAACATAAAGACATATTTTGTTTTTGTTTTAGGCTTAAACCTTATGTCAGCCCTAATGTGGTGCGAGTCACAAAGAAGGGAAGAGACTTTTCTGCATGAGTGCTGTTTATTGCTGAATATGACGATAACAAACATAAATAAATAACAGAACTATATACATATACTGTGTATGTCACTTCAAACAACAATACAGTCATACAGTTTATCAGTTTAACATTAAATGCTCATATTAAGTTATATAAAAATGGGAATATCAAGATTTTGGTGTTTCAACATGAAAAGATTTAAATGCTACGTGTACAGTCCAGTGTCCAAGGCATTTAAAGTGTATGTTTATAACGAAACAAGTGCCTTACACTTACAGTAAATACATAAAAATACTCTGTAATGTGACGGTTCTTCATGCGTGGCCACTTGACCATTTCTTTTCTGAATCACAGTTAATAGGTTGTTTTCATGCTATATTCAGTGTCACATGTGGCTGTTGAGGTCGACGGTAAATAGCTACTCAACGCTTTCAATGATTCACACAAGTTTGACACCCGCTTACTAACACTGCTACACAGTAAAATCTTAAGTAAACCTCCTTTTATTAATCAAAAAATCACTGAGAGAAGGGACGCATGATATTGGATTTTGGCTGATATCCTTTATGTCAATATTTGCCTGATAAACGATACAGATAATCCCCCCACACACCTAATTGTAGACATTACCAAGTTTCCTCTGATATGGAATTAAAACACAGTGTCATCTGCATAATGTTTGAGGTGTAAAAAAAAAAAGTTGAAAAGGATTTAATGTTCACTCCTAGTGCAAAATAAGATAAATATTTCAACTTGCATCATGTACAACACGTCACATAAAATCATGTCCGCTGTTTTTAAACAAAACAAGAAAAACATGTGCATCCGATCCTACTTTAAACTTGAAGGATGTTCTTCCAGCGCCTTTTATTTTATCAGTTAAATATATTGGCGTAATGACCGATTACAATGACCGAAACCGCATTTTTTTATGGATTATTATTATTAGTATTATTATTATAATTATTATTATTATTAGTAGTAGTAGTAGTAGTAGTAGTAGTAGTAGTAGTAGTAGTAGTAGTAGTAGTAGTTGTAGTAGTACTAGTAGTAGTAGTTGTTGTAGTAGTAGTATTTTTTAAGAGATTTCATGATATTTTGCCTATACTTCAGCTGGGAGAAGAAAATTCAGAATAAAAACTCTAGGTGGAATTTTTACATATGAGATAAAATGAAATAATATTGTAGTTATTTCTGTGTTTTCTTACTTTATCTGTAACCACACAGAGCTGGACGAACATCCTCATGGTGTGCTGAGTGATGCTTTTTGACAAGCTTACGAAATATTGCTGTCTTGATTTCAGACTTTGAGGCCATAGAATAATGACTTCAGCTAATATCAATTAATTCTGGATGGTGCTGAAAGTATGTTAGTGACAAGTGATGCTGCAAATTATAGTAATAAATATCAGGGAATAAAGAAGAAATAAAATGATTGCATTGTACCTGCTACATAGCTCTGGCTCTGGTTATATATATTCTGTAGATTAAGGCTTTCATCATTAATTAGGATCAAATGTAAGATACCAAAATGTAAACAGTCATAAAACTGTAAACTACTCTTTCAGCCATATAACAGTTGTTTGTACTGCAGTGGTAGGTATACTACAGTGTAAGCACAGTGATTGTATTTTAGTATACAAAGATATTCTCTGTAAAACTATAATACCGATTACAGGATGATAATCACAAAAGGAAACGATTGCAAGGTGAAACATCGCTCTTTGGTTCTGTTCATGTAATACTTATGACGTCCCTTTTATTATGATTTTTGTTCTGTATGTTTATGCTACGTAGTTAAAATACCATGTTTACAGAATACAGCGATCAGCTCCGGTTAAACTGAAATCCAGCAGGAATGAGACTGAACTATGTCTCACTCCTGTCTCAGTCATCATGTTGAAGACATAACTCTGCTACAAATACATAAAAAGTGTTACTTTGTCTGAGAAGAAGTAGAAAAACTGGAACACAGACGTGCAGGAACCATGTCGGTGTGTGTTAAACGGCAGATGTCGGCTAAATAAAGCGGGACAGCTGGCGGATGAAGAGGCCAGCGGACGATGTTTATGTCAGTCCGATTTCCTCCAGAACGCTGCGAGGGGTCTCTGCTTCCTGTAAGGGGACAGAGGAACCACAGCTGATTTCAAACAACTTTATACATTTAGAGTTTGTAAATTCTTCATTGTTTTTGTCAACTTCATTGTCTTCATGAGCATGTTGCCTTGGGTTTTTCCTCTTATGTCCTTTTTTGTCATTTCCACCGTTTACATCAGCAGAAATGAGGAACCTACAAAGTTGCATTTTATACACACACGTAGGTATCTGTATATACCTACGTGTGTGTGTATATAAAATGTTGAAATACATTTTTTAGATTGTAGTCCATTTTATACACATTGGCGATTTTATACACATTATTGAATATTATGCACATGCAAACACTTGTATAGATAAATTAATATGTAAAATGACCTCTGACATTGAGCCTAGAGTAAATATTGTAAATAATTCTTTGATGAATATTCATGTTGTTTACATGATGACAGAACTATGTTCCGGTCCAGTTTGACTGAATTACAGCAGATTACATGTAAACTGTTGACATGTAAATAGAAATGAGCTGTATTTCTCTACAATGGTCCCATTTCTTTCTTATATAAATGAAAAACTAAGACTTTAAAATAAGATCCAAATCTTTTAAATTGAAGTGTCAGTCCGCCTTACTTTAGATTAATTAATGATTAATTAATCTATTTAAACCTTGGTGTTTGTTGACCATTTAATGGACTTGTTTGAGAAAAGAACCACAAGGGCAGATTCATATATTGATTGAACTATATCCAACTTCTGTAGTTTTTTAGCTCTGGCTCATCTCAATCTGACTCTTACAAACATGATTAACAGCTTAGCAGGTTGCAACTTGGCAGCTTATAAAACATGAAGGCTTTCCAGCACATTTAACTTTTTAATCCATATGATAAGACTGCAATCCTTTGTGATGCCTGAATCCAAGCAGAGGGCCACAGACTATCCATAGATAATGAAAGGTTACATATAGGCACCTTTTCTATTTCATTTATACATGATATATGTAAATAGGTTCAAGCTAATGTGCGTTTTTATGCTGATGATACGATCCTTTATACATCTGCTCCCTCTGCAACACAGGAAACAGAAAAACTTTAGACTGAATCTGTTGTTATAATGTCTAAAACTGCTGTTTAACATACAGAAACAAATTTTATGATTTTGTCAAAAGCTTGTTTGCAAACTTTAAGAATCTAAGACTTTTTACATCAGATGATACTTTAACTGAAATGTTGCCCTCCTGTAAATACTGAATCTGAGAATAAGGAGAATAAGTTTCCAGTTTAGTTGGATGGATTTTTTTATTTGGAAATAAATCATGTTTCCCAACGAAATAACTTGTGCTCTACGTTTCATTGATGTGATTTATCCCTGGAGCCTCTGTGAGCTGACTGGACATCATTAACCATTCATGGACTATAACACCATTATATGTTAAAATATCTCTACCCTTCTTTCTGCCAGCTCTTGTAGTTTCTATCTGGCTGCTTTTAAACATTCCTCTTGCTCAGACAGACTTTGGTAAAAAAAAATTATACCATTCACCATGGTCATGAAACAATCACTCATCCCATTATTAATTCTTAGATTATCATAAATAATGAAGTGAAAGAGGTGAAGTCAGCTGTCTTTCGATGTATTCTTCATGTGTGTCTCAATTAGGTTTTAATATATTAATTGATATGATTGTATGATTAAAATCAGCATCTTTTGAGTTCTCCTCTTACTTAGTCTTATACTAACAAGTTTACGGGCATTTTAAGTCTTATTTTAACAAATACAATAATCCATAATTTCTTTTCTAAGCACAGGAGTTTTGCATTCATGCAGCTTTGCAGAGAGAAACTTATTTGGTGGCTCTTTGCTTTGTTGATAAAACCTAATGCTGTTCCTTGTGTCTCTGTATTATGCTTTTAAAAAACAAAACCACTGACAAATGCAGAGTTTCAGCGTTCAGAACAGTGTCTGTGGGAAAATATTTCCCTGAAGTGTGAACTTCATGTCTTTTACAGACCACAGTAAAGACTCACGGCCCAAAAATGATGTTATTTAAAAGGGTTTCTAATCAGATTGAAGACGGGCAATGTACGTATGACCAGTTTTCACTCTTAGTAATGTGTGATTTTCTCAGAGTACATTGGTTTATCGTCCTGCTGGAACATCGCTTTGCTGTCTGAGTCACATCCTCAGTCATTATTCATGGTGCCATCTTCAAATGTCATCTCTTACTCAGTTTGCACTGATGCAGTCCCTCTCCTGTGTCAGTGTGATGACTGGCTAAACACGCTCCATGTTAACAGTAGAACGGCTTCTCTTTACTCTTGCTGTTCATATAATAACTTTATAAGAAACACCCCTTTCTTTTCTAAATCTGTAAGAGAAATTATTTTAATTGTTCAGTAATACATGATCTGATGTCTGGTAATGTGTTCAGGTTTGTACGTCTGAAATGATGAGCATAAAAAGAAGAAGGACTTACTTTGGCATCCTACAACAAGGTTCAGCACAAAGGTAAAGAGAAGAGTTTAATCAGAGCAGTGAGGCAGATATCTTTCTTCATACCAACAGAACAGCAAAAATAACACTTTTCTAAACAAGGTTCTGTAATTAGAGAACAAAAATCATGTTTTTATAATCACCTGCTATGAAGCAAAACATTTTAATCTTCAAAGAAAACAGGACTTTGCACAATTTTTTTTTCAGGCAGAAGTCACCATACAGGAGGAAAATTACAGAAACTCTGAGTAAAAATTGCTTTTATAGAAGCGAAAACATCAGTACGCTTAACAGCTGCAGAATCATTCATTTATTTATTGTTTACATTGATAAGTGCATCACTCTGTCCATCTTGATGGCTGCGATTCAACCAGGAAACAGAACAACAAAAACAGATCATAGTTATTAGCAAGTCTGCTTTTATTTATGTAAGATTTATAACTTGTTAAGTTTTATTTATATTTTACATGTCTTTTATCAAAATATTGCAAGCAGGATCACCCCTTGTTTGTGCAAAATGCAAAATCATTTTCACATAATCCCACTTTTACCACTTACCTTAAGAGCTGAGTTTAATTAAATTAGAAATAATCACAATCACGCTTTTTAAAAGATTATAAGCAACAACTTTAGCTAAGTATCAGTATAAATAACAAACTCTAGAAAAACATACCAAGCACTACAAGTAAAAACTGAAATTACACAAAGAAAGATAAAGACAAAACTACTAATTAAGATTAAAAGTGTAAAGGGGAAAAAAAACATGACTTCTGTTGCATTTACTAACCACAAGTAGCTGCAAACCAAGGATCAAATTCCTTCCAGACAAAGTTAAAAACAAAGATCATGAGTCTGTGTTTCAGTAGCTTCAGAATTTACCAGATATTTAAGCTTTTTCTCTTTTTTTTCTCAATGTAAAATACTCCATTACTGAAACTTGCTGAACACAGAAACACACTCTGCGGTGCAACGGTACCACAGCCTCGGCAGCAGAGGGCAGAGTTTCCCCAAACACACACAGAGGCCGAATTACACATGAACAGGTGAAAATATTATGATCTAAAAGAAAAAAAAAAAAAAGAAGAGGTCTGTAATCATGTGTCATCCTGATCCAAAGGCATCAGCTGATGTTACACATTAGTCAACTTGCTTTAACTTTTTAAAAAACAAAAGAAGAAAACAATAGAAATAATAATTAATATGGATTTGCTAAATTTTCTTTCAGAGCTCAACGGAGGACTCCAAAAGCTTCAGAGCTCTGATTAATATTAAAATTAAGCTGAATATTATTTGTCAAACAGCTCAGGACGACACATGATGCAAACCTGCTGCTTTATGGTGACAATAAAGAGATGTGATACACAATTCAAGACACCGACGACAAGCGTATAAACAGTACGTCACAATAACACGAAATGACTCATGTTGTTCTGTCTGTGATATTTAAAGGTGAGATGTTCGGACACTGAGCTTTCTGTCTCCGCCACCAGAAAATGCGCCAAATTGCTTCCTTTCATTCGTGGATCGTATTGTATCACGGCTGTCATCGGTGAAACAGAGTATTGTTACATTGCCAGACCAGCGACAATATCAGGTGCTCAGAGGGCAGGAAGAAAAAAAAAGGTGCCAGGCACTGAGGAGCTCAGCATGCAGGGTGGATAGCAGCAGCAGCAGCAGCAGTGATGGCAGCCAATCAGTACACAGGCACATTAAAGTACTCATGACGGGGCTGGAGAAGAGAAAGGCACACGGCTTAGAAGACAAGACAACATGGTTTCACACACACTTCATTCACAGGACATGCAGGACATTTAAGAAAAAAAAGTACTTTCTCTAACTTTTCTTAAAACAGCAGTTTAACTAAAACATGTCTGGGTGATGAACCTGAGGCTGGAGACGGCTGCGGAGCCTGAAGGTTGGCTTGGCTTCACCTTTAAAGCCCAACCCAAGGAATACTGGGCAGAAAATTCATGTTGTTTTAATCCGAAGTCTTTATTTGGCCTTTTATCATAACATTTACCACTATATTATATGTTAGAATTACTTTACTGCAGAAGGTTTCAGAAGAAATGCAACAGATTGTAAAAAAACAGATTCTGAGCATTATTTTTTACCATGAAGTGATGCAAAAAGTCTCAGAAACAGTATTTATCAAATATCATATAAAATATCAATAAAATATTAATTAAAGGGATACTGTGTAAGTTTTGGCCACTATGGGGCGATACCTGTAACTTCCCACTGGCCCCATGACACTGTTGCTAAATGAAACAGTCTCTCTCTTTCTGGGCTCCTCTGACTCCGTCTTCACCTTCTTACCTTGTTCAGATTTGTCCAATTTCCAAAGAAAATGAGGCACAGCCTGCTGTGTTTTATAGCTGCAGAGCAAAATGCTGCAGGTCAAATGATCTAAGAGAGACAGAAACACTCATGCAAAGTTACATGTCTGGTTTCTGAAGAAGGGAGCCCCCACAGAGAGCTGACACGTGTCAAACACTGAACTGACCCCAGAAATGATCCATTAATACTCACATTAGGCTGATAATGGGGTCAAAAGTTTTATTTTGGGGGGGGATGACAGGTTTAGGACCCCTAGTGGCCAAAAGTTACACAGTATAACTTTAAAGATGAAAAAAAAGTACCTGGACTGTATGTAGTATGGGGAAATGTTTCTATGAGCTGCTCATTTCCAACACAAGAACATCAAGCCGATCATGATCACACTCATTTATCCGCCTACAAGCACAAACTCAGTCTACATGTATTCATATAAAACACCTGACAGCATCAATGAAACAACAAAAACGGAAAACAAAGACAAACTGCGACCAGTTTTCAACACGGAAAAGACGGCTACTGGGAACAAGACCGTGATGATGTCCCGCCGAGCAGGAGCTGAGCTACACACACAGATACGCTGCTTACTGTACATAAATATACACACACAGTAAGAGAACTGGGACTACGGGGGGGCTGTAGTGGTACAGACAACCTAAATCCACTAACACAAAGTATTCACCTTCGTGGGCCTAATTCTGGAAAAGACCAGAGGATTCTGAGGCCATACTTGGGACCATCACACCTGCGAGGCAAACACTTCCATAAGCACACACAGAACGATGCACCATGCGTAGATTTACCGAGCACCTCCTCGGCGTGGAGGCACCCCGTCACTCATTTCTGTTTACTTTTTTAATACCTCTGATGTCTGTGGTGCAGAAACAGGGCAGAGAATCTTCTGAGGCTTCATTACTCTAAAAGCAGATCTGCTTGCTGGCACCAAAGTAATGGCCGGCTCTTGAGAAATATTTCATTAAAGGCTTATCAAAACAGCTTCTACTAAATCCTCTGTGGAATGTTTTCTGTATAATTAGGGCACTATGCTCTTACTAATGCCTACTAATGCTGGTTCCAACCCTCCCCCCTGCTGTATCATTTTAACCACATACGTTTTCTCATGTCAGGAAAGCAGAAGAGCTCGGACACGATAGCCGGGGGATACGCCTCCATTAAAACTCTGTGGCGTTTAAGAAGCTCCAGCTGAGCACCCTGATTGCTAAATTGCACTGAAGAAGGTTGCAGCAAGTAAACGGTACTTTCAGGGACCCAAACATCCCATCTGATTCTATCACAACCATAAGATGTTGGTAACACTTAACAATAAGGGTCCCTTAATCACCATTAATTAATGCATTATGAAGCATTAATTAAAGATTAATAAAATATTAACAACCATTTTTGTGCATTACTTAGCATTAGTAAGCATTTTACGTAATTTAATTTTAATATGCAGTTAATTAGTGTTTACTATTCAACCTTACTTAATGCATTAAAATGGATTAATACAAGTTAAATAATGTAATTGTTCCCCAGTATTATTCAGATGCTATTTAATTCTATGGTAGTTGATATATTAGGTAGCCCTTAATAAAATTTCAGGTAATCCTTTACTGTTTTATTAAAAGTTTTATTGAAAGTTATTATTGTGAAGTTTCCTTTCAATCTAATAAGCCATGAAAAACCAGCACATTAACTGCACACTAATCCTTTACTGTGCTTACATGTATTTACTTAAGAGGATAACTTTTCATTTATATCTATTTTCTCTTTTTTCCCTTTTTTTTGTGATGTTAAAGGAGAATTTTGTTGTTTTGTTTTTACCTGGGGTCTGTTGTCATCTTTCGAAATTCTGCTTTAACAAGATGTATTAAGTAACAAACATAGAAACAAGCCACAGACTTGCGGTATTTCCAGTCAGGCCCACAGGAGACTTCTCATAATCCAAGCCAGGCTGGTAGACAACATCTGGACCATTTCTGGCCCACAAAGCCCTCATCAAAGCCATAACTGAGCCATAAGTACCAAAAGTTACCTGGATCCAGTGTAATGAAGCCTGCTGTCTGGGATTAAATCATGGCTATTTTCAGTACATCCATAGTTAATATTGGACTTCATTATGGGATGGATCTCAGCTCTTCTTACACTTTTATGCACTTGGGAAGCTGCATGAAAATACACCCATTGCCGCAGCTGGACGGACCCTGAATGTGCACCAAATCTCATATCTGCTCCTATCCCAATCAGTCTATGACTGTTATTGGATTCTCCTTTTTATTAAGCTCCATCTACCTCTAACAGCAGACAGATTATGAAGCCACAGTGTTGAAGTTTGCATAAAGTAAATTCAAGTTATGTGCAGACTGGGTTTAGTGAAATGGTTTTCCAAGCTACTCTCCTCACACCTGTGATGGAGGTGGTGTTGCAGCCTCTCCTAAAGGACGCTTTAACCCTGCAAAAATAATAAGGCTCCTTCATCTCTGATACCACCATCAAACTTTTGATTACTTTCCATTTTCTAAAGACACTGAAGTAGTTTTCTATGTTGAAGGTCTGTTCATTTGTCTGAACCTTAATTAAACTGATTACAGCTGGAGATCTGTGTTTTGAGAAAGAAAAGGTATCAACAGATCAGCACCGTTGGGTATTACGTTCTCCTGAGACTTGAGGAGTAAACTAAAAAAAAAAATCAACATTAATCGCCTTGCTGAAAGAAATCTTTGGAGTAAAAGTAATCCTTCTGGGTCAGATAAAAAGAAACTTGTAAGTTGCTGATAAAAACTCTGAGCAGTTTCACTGTGTGCTGTTAGTAGAGCATCAGGCTGGTCTCAAACAGGCAGCGGAGCTCTTTAAATCCACATTTCTTTATCAGGTTCAAACTTACATTCAATCAATTTTTTTTCTAAAGATCACTGAGGAAAACCAGACCAGTTCAGATTTTCTATAATCACTAAACCAACAAAGAGAAAATCACCAACATCTTTTTTAAAAGTGGAAATGACTGGGCTACACTGCCTGTTAGTGAGACGGAGCGTGTTTTAAACTCAGGCCGGCTCAGTCCCTCAAAGAGAGTCATATATGCTTCACTTAGTGCCATTAGACAGTCCGACTGGGGCCCAATCCCATTTCTCTTTTAATCCCTTCCCCCGTCCCCTTACCCTCTAAAACTGCGCTACAGGGGCTTTTACTTAAGCAAATGCAATGAGCAGCTGCCGGAAATACATTCCCAATGAAGTTATTTCTGTAGATAACAAGGACTGACGACTACAGAGCACTGTAGTGTTCAACTGGCTAAGGTTAATGTTACTGAAGCCTCAATGTATTACTAGCACTGTACCAGATAGCAATTTTTTCCGTGTGCATTTTATGAAGAAAATTTGTACTACACACTGAGATAGCTTTAAACTAAACAATACAAACCAGGGCTGGGATGACACGCTTTCCTCCCGATTCGATTTCTTTAGAATTTTTTAGGTGCCGATTGCGGTTCTTGTAAATATTCGATATTGCAGATATTTGTAGACAAAAACAAAACATTATATAAAAATCTTTTTTTTTCTTACTTTGAATTAGGAAAAAACAGTAGCTGAACAACATTCTGCTATTACTGTATAAGCCTATAATAATACTATATATCTATATATAATCTATAATCTATATATATAAAAAATAAAATATATTAAAAAAATGTTTGCATTTATTTGAAAAAAGAAAAATTTATTGAAAGATTTTGACAAAAAATCCTGATATAAGATTTTTGTGTATTATTTACCCACCTCTAACAACGGTTCTAATGCATTTTAAAACGATATTATTTGAGAAAATACTTTTTATTTGTACATTTGTTTATTTCTTTGAGCTTGGTTGCAGCCATTCAGGGAAATATTTCATTCCCCTCACCCTCCCCCTGCACGTGAACACAAAGCGGAGGGGTAGGGCTAAGTGGTAAAATGGGATTGGGCCTAAGAGGTGCATGCAGGTAGAGATCTCGGCACGCAGGAAACCCATGCTGACTGCCTGCACCAGTCCACTAGTTACCAGTTGCATGGGTGGAGGCATGGATAGGCTCGAGGACCTTTACAAGATCTCCTCATTTGGCAAACTTCCCCAGTCTTCACTCTGGCTCTAGGAATACAGAGTTGAACCAATCAGAGCGGCTTTTACCTCTTCCTCCCAGGGTACAATGGGATCGGCTCTCTTGTGGCTAGCACCACTTTTTCAGTATCAAAGGTTAAAGCACTGCGAACTTACCACCAACCTTTTACAGTCACAGTGCAGTCTGTGCTGGGCGCTGTGGGTAGATGATGTTCTGTGTTCTGATCCTGTTCTTTAGCCACCAGCAGAGCTTGTACTTTGTTCATGAAGAATAAGTCTGAATGTTGATGTTTCTTTACTCTGGCCGCCTGATTTGTCTTCCCAGAATTCATCAGTGGTTTTGAAACAACATCTGACTAAATGCACATGTGTGGTATTTTACAAGTCACTTAAAGGTCGGTGAAGTTCTTAGGAAGACTCCACTATTGTCACTCTTTAGTTATTTGACAGATTAGACTTCAATTCTTAATCGCACTGATGACAACAGGGAAAAGATAAGTTAAATATTTAACTCTTAGTTTCATGCATGAATTATTAAGAAACAGCGCCACATGTATTTTTTTAAATACAGTAATTTACTTCCATAGATATGATTTAAGATATGCTTTATTCCAGACTCAAGGTCCATACACAAAAATAAAATATAGATATATACAGTGATAGATTAGTCCTTGATCATTTTTTTAACTTTATATTTATTTAATGTATTTTTATATCTTATTCAAAATCATAGATTAAATATGTTTTTCAGGTTTCTATAATATGGATATTTAATAGAAAATATGGCTGTAAAGATTTCTTTTCCTGTTTATCAGCATAGAAGTTTGGTTATTACCCTGTAAGTACATATTTCAGTAAATGACAGCTTATTGCATGACTCACTGATGAAGCAACAAAATTACAATTGTTTGTTTTTTAATAAAACAGTCTCACATTAGCAGCCTGACAGAGAAAGTCTTCTCCACTGAAGCTGAACGGCTCTAACTAGGATGCAAATGGAGGAGCGAAGCATTTATGTTCTCTCAGCAGGGCAGACAATTACACTTTGTTTCTGGGCTGCAACTTGAGCTCTGCAGGAACCATGAAGACTGTTTCTCAGGCAGAGAAACAACTCTGAGGCGTCTCTAACAGGAGTGCTGGTGCGTGGCATCTATGATCTAAGGAGTTACTGGTTAGTGTTTGGAAATATGAGGGTTGCTACGGGGTCACTAGCAGGCAGGAAAAACACATGAGCAACCTCAATATTCACTTCCCGCTTTCACCGCTGTCATTTCTAACATTGCTGTTGCTGATGTGTAGTTGCCACTGGTTTTAGGATTGTGTCGGTGGTTCTAAAGTCTATGTAACGCTACTGACCTAAAAACTATGGCAAAGTTGTTTGGAGTTTTACAAACTGTACCTGCAAACAGACGCGTCTGAAAGTCTATATTCTGCAAATCACAACAGCGAAGCACACACGTCAGAGCCAGTTTAGTTAGAAATCATGCACACTAAAGACAGAAAAACACAAAGCGCTGAAATGGCCCATATAAATCAGGATGTTCATGTTCAAATCTTCCTCTGAGCAAAGCTTTATGTAACCTTTGGGATGCAGAAATGCCTACATTTCTTTAACTGACTTCAATTTCTTATTAGGATTCAAGTACAATAAATTTCAACACAGATTACTATTAAAAAAATCCAGACAGCAAAGGGTTCAGGAGCAACAACAGAAATTCAGAACAAAATCCAAATTTAATTCAGTATATTTACACTAATAGTTTGGTAAGAAAACTTCACCAACTTAAACGAATTTTGTAAAACAAAAGAAAAGAACAAAAAACAAAAATGTTATTTAAGTCTAGAGTTTACCACACAAGGGCACCACTAGGAAAAAATTAAATAATTTGATATTTTTAAAAACCCAGCACCTGTTTGTTACCCCCATGTAATTAGGTTGTTGTTAGTTTTCACACCAGCTTTTTAACGGAGCAAAATCCTGAACCAAACAGCCAAAAAATACAAAAAAAAAAGGTTTGTTCAGAATCTGAAAAGTCAGTTTTTCATAAACCATGAGTTCACCCAAACGTCACTACTACTTGTGTTTCAATAAAATAAAATGAAATAATAATGTCTCTTTTGTTTTCGGCCACGTTTCCACAAACACTTCCAGCTGAGTGGTGATAAAAATCTGTCTCCAGGTGACCATCAGACATTTTTGCGGGTTTGAAATGTCCCCCCAGCCTTTGTGTAAATTGATATGACTAACCTCTCGATAAATTTCCAGCCATCCATTTTCTATACGGCTCTCATTTTGTAAAAATGTAAAAGTACAAAACAGCCTCTGAGGTGAAACAGAGTGACATCAATAAATATAAAGCATTAAAACCATATTGGCAAAGTCTACATGAGAGTTTAAATTTATCTCTAATTCGGAATTAAAGTCAATTTTGCATGAAGAGGCTGGTTTATTCCACTTTTAATTCAGAATCAGATATTTCCTCTCTCATCCTCTATCATGTAAACCTTCATTCCATTTTTAATCAAGCAAAAATGGTTATTATGACGATGTTTTCTCATATTGGTGTGGAAAAGAAATTAAGCGCTTTTTAACTTCAGGTAGACGTACGTACGTACGGTACGTCACTTCCACCGTACAACCAATCGGAGCCCTTCCCAACCCCTGGCTTTAAAGTACACTTTACGGAAGTAAGAAAACGTGTTTTCCATGTATACCTTAATTCAGAATTAATATTTTCATGTAAACCGGGAGGAGAATATTTTAATTCCAAATTAATTAATTTGGATTTATTAAATCAGAAATTAAAAACATGTAACCATGGCCAGTAACAATTACAAATGTTGGTGCCTGCTACAGAAGGAGAATAAATGACAGCATCTTACCTCCTGCAGGAGGTCGGCCTGCTCGATGGCCTTCAGCACGTTCTTCTTGGACGTCTCCTGAGCCTCCCCACCCAGCAGGAACTCATCCAGAATAAAGTAGGCCTTCTCAAAGTTGAATATAATGTCCAGCTCACAAACCTGTTAAAAACCAAACAACCCTGCATGTTACAGTGTCTCGAGTCTGAGGTTACAGCAAGAAACGACACAATGATCCAGAAAGGACAAACGCACACTGCCAAAGTATTTATCCAGCAGCTCCACGTATCTGTGGATGATCTCCAGCGTGATGAGCTCGTTGTCCTGGTTCTCTATGGCACAGCAGAAATACAGGCTGGCATACCTGCAACACAACAACAAGCTGAACTTGTTATTAATTATTAAAACCAGACACAGCTGCATGGTGCTGAGAAAAGTCTTCTCAGTAGTTAAGCAAATTATCAAGCAATTCATTAATCGATAGTTGTTTCATCTTATCGATTGATGATTGATTAATAAGTGTCAATTTCTCTGAGAAGCTGAATTTCCGTCTGAATCAACAGGTTCCTTTCTACAAAAATGCAAATCATATTCCTTAAAAAAAGATTTATTCTTAACTGCAGAAAGAAACACATGCATTACTATTATTACTATTATTGTTGTTGTCACTAATAATAATAATCATAATGATATTATGATTATGATTGCTATTTTTCTTCATCTTATTATTATTATAAATCTAATTTAATACAATAAGTTAAATCATTATGTCTATTGTCAGAGAGCAGCTTCTCTCGAGTTCCTGGTGAGGAATTAGGGGCTCAAACGATTAATTGGAATCAATCTATTTTAATCGAGTAATTCCTTATCAACTATTAATTGATAAGCAATATCAATAAATTAACTGATAATAATTGTTGCATCCTTTCTTCTCAGGTGGTAATAAAGGTGGCTGTTTGCTGTGAAATGCTGGGTATTCATTTTCAGTTAAGCCTCATTCTGCCACACTTCTTCATCTCTTATAATCCCAAAGCATCTGATTATTGGCTAATAAAGCAGGTGATCCGCTGATCCCTGCAGTCACGATGTTAATTAGATTTAGGAAATCAGTGCTTCATGTCTCAAACTAAACAAAATGGCAGATTATTCTTTTTTTTTCTCGGTCGGACTGTAACCAGTTTAGACTCTGGATTCTTAATTCATCCATGATCTACTTCATACTTGTCTATTGTCTGTGCTAATGAGCGCAAAGCAGAGCCAAACTCTGGGAACACAAAGGGCTCAGTTCAGCTGCTCAACTGCCTCTGACACATAGAAGTGAGCGAGCATCTTTAATTGTGGCTCGTTCGTGTCCATGTCCACACGGAATAAAACAGCTCAGCGTAAACAAACCGCTCAGAAGATCCTGTCACTGTTTCATTCTGACTGACACGGCGGGTTATGCTGATTGTTGTCTGATCGGCGTGCATGAAGACATCGACTAGCAGGTGGAAATAAATTATCCTTACAGAGCATGCCACATCCGTAAACCTGCACTTAATATCACGGCTTGTATTGCTCTGTTCGCTCAATAAAGTTTAATTTAAAGGAGAAGTTTTCTTTTTTTGAACCTGGGGTCTGTTTTCATCTTTCCTTTCATACATGTGAGTGATGGAGAAGGAGCGTTCAAGATCGCTCCAGTATTTAGCCGGGCAGGCAGCTAGCAGCACAGCTGATGGTAAGTATTGGGCAACCGTTCCCGCATCTCATGGTGCGTTCCAGTTGTCTCAGAATTCCAAGCGGAAGTGGGTTGGTGATGACATTCCAAGGAAAACCACATTCCAGTTACCCAAACTCAGAAAAAATGGACTCCTCCAACGTCCAGCAAAGTTGCGTATGTTGTTACTTACAGCGGAAAATAATAAAATAAAGGTCAATTTAAAATAACAATTTACCAGCAACACTTGATAAACTATGATATTTATGCAACACTTCACATTTTCAAAATGTTATAATAAACAATGAGTACTACTACTGCTATATGGTGCTATTTAGATTTAAAAAGTAAAGGAAACCGAAAATGTGAAGTGAGAAAACAAACATGGGACGCAAAATGGGCGCAGACATCTTGAAATTTGGGATCTCGGGGTCGTCTGTAATTTGCGAGCTTGCAGCTCGTAAAAATGAGTTCACAACGTCACTTCGGCCAAATTACCTTGGAAAAACGAGTTCAGAGGACAACTGGAATGCAACATGAGTTTGCCCTATAAACATGCTTTTTTTCTACACTGAAGTGCTCTGATAGTCTCAACAAGTGTCCGAATACGAACTAGAGAGGAGAAATTAACTAAAGTATCTGTATTACCTGGCGATCGCTATGTTTTGGTGTCTGTGTCTTGTTGTCTCTGTCCAAATCTCGCGGAATTATCCCGGAATCGCGCGAGAACTCGCATCAAACTATCGATATGAGATTCCACTACTGACACCAAAAGATAACAATCACCAGCAAATACAGATCCGTTTGTTCATTTCTCCTCCCTTGTACATTGTCGGACATTTGTTGAGACTATCAGAACACTTCAGAGTGGGAAAAAGTACGTTTTTAGGGCGTACTTACGCGCAGGATCGGTTTTCTTATACTTATTAGCTGCGCTGCTAGCTGCCTGCCCGGCTAAATACTGGAGCGATCTTGAACGCTCCTTTCTCCATCACTCACATGTATGAAAGGAA
>JAVQJG010214504.1:0-13088 GCA_036024015.1 Craterocephalus amniculus
CGCAGTATACTTAAAGGGGTATTCTGCTGTTTTACTACATGACAGTAGGTTTTGTTATAGAACTACAAGACTTGTAAACATGGATTATTATGGCGGGATGGAGATTTATTAACACCACAGTTTTTATGAATGGGAAATAATCTACACTTTTATTTATATATTTATACATATATATAAAATTTTTTCTTCATATATAACAAATATAAAGGTAAATAAGAGTGAGTAAAAGCAAATAAATGAGTAAAATAAACTGGTAAAGCTTAAAGTTATTTAGTTATAAATTTGAAACAACATGCACAATACTTAAATTAAAATGCACAATAAAATTTAATAATTTCTTTAAATATAAAGTTCTATGAATTTTTTTAAAAACATTGATGGAATATTTATTTTATTTGACATATTTACTTATTTACATATTCATTCCAACTTCCAGATTACAATGGATGTACTGAAGTACAAAACATTTAATCCGAAGGGAAAAATCCAGTATTTTACATCATGATCAGGCTTTTCCACATCTAGAAATTATTTTAGGCAAAAACCAGCTGCCACTGAATGAGTTGAAACTGACTAATGTAATAATAAACAAAACTTTTATGAAAATCATGACAATTTAAATGTGGCTCAATAGAAATGTATTAAAATGCAAGCAAAAATATGAGAAATTAATATGTAACATCATTCTTGTGCTATTATTTAGTTGAAAAATCCTTTCAAACTTTATTTATTTATAAAGCCCTTTTTATGCAAAAAAAAAGAAAAGGTTATCACAGGTGTTTTCTACACCTGTCCACAGGTATTCTGGCCCAAAGCTCATCACCAACCTCCTCTTATTGATCCAGGACCAGATTGTTTTTTGTTATTTTTTCAACTTAGTAAATTAAAAAAAATGTATTTCACTAAATTATAATTTAGAAAATTTTTATTTATTAATACTTTTCTCAGTCCCATTTATCTGAGTGAAAATTAGGAACTTTGCCTTCTCTCTAATAGAAGGTGACGGATTATTTGGCAAACTGTTTATTTCAGAGACCAGATCGGATCCTGCGGCGGCCCGGTTTTGGCCCTCGGGCCATATTTTTGACCTCGGCATACCCACCGTAAGAATAACCGCGTGATTGTTTTTTTTTTTACAGCGTGGACGCCACCAAAGAGACGGGCCGGATGGGCAGGCTCATCAATCACAGTAAAAACGGGAACTGCCAAACCAAACTCCACGACATCAACGGCGTCCCTCACCTCATCCTCGTCGCCTCTCGGGACATCGACAAGGGGGAGGAGCTTCTTTACGACTACGGAGACCGCAGCAAGGCCTCCATCGCTGCCCACCCGTGGCTCAAATACTGACACTCAGAAAAGGGAAGCGGCACTCGCGTTTCTTAGTAGCTCGTGTACAAAATGCCTTAGAAACAGAATGTGTCCCTTTTAGTCGTGACGAGGATGACGAGGGTGGGTTCAGGACGACGAGGGTGGGTTTCCGGGGGTACGTGTTACATTTGCATCCAGGTCCATCTACTCCTTTGGGGGGGGGACAAGTGTACTTTTATTTGTGTATCTGACTTCTTCTGGTTGCTTCGCAGCAAATTTGTTTTGTACGTTTTTGTACTTCCGGACATATGGCAGCATGCGGTCGCTCGGCAATGCTCTGCGGGTTTTATACAGATTTTTTTAAGGACCAGTTAGCAATACTCCGACGTGCGGCCTCTAAGCTCCTCCTGGATCACAGAAACACCAGATGCAAATTATATATATTAAAAAAAAACTCTTTTTAAGAAATCTCAAGCGGATTTCCGCCGTCATTGCGACACGCTCCGAGTTCAGGTGGAAGATCATGCGTTGACGCCGGATGAAGTTCAAACAAACCTGTGTTGAAGATATTAACACTCGAGTGCAGAAATGAACTGTATAACTATATTTTCTTTTTTTTTTAGGATATATTGTATTTTAATATAAATACAGCATACATTTGGATTCTCATGTAGTTTTTCCAAATACATAAGACAAATGTATGTAAAGATTTGTCTTCAGTCTTCCATATTTATATCAGAACCTGGACCGACTCATACGATTTATATTTTATCTGTTTAGCTTCACTTAGAATAGAAAGTTTCCATCTGTAAATATATTTATTTGTTTGCTGTTATGGATCTGAGGTGGTTTACTGGAATAAACGATGAGTTTCCAAACAAACTGTCCACACAGGAAAGCAGCCCGGTTAAGTTTTGTTTTTTAATTTAGTGTCTCTGCTGATGTTGCGACCTGTAAAAGCTTTAAAGAATGCAGATTTTGTGACAGGTGGTCAGTATATTCACCTCTTTCTGAAGCATTTCATCCCACATTAGACCAAGTTAAGGGATTATTTACTGCAATCTGATCTGGTGGTGTTAGGGGGCGCTGAAGGGAATAAACTCTGAGCTTAAACTTTTACATATTATTTACAGAAGTAGATAGGGATGCAAAATATCAAGTAATTAATTAATCGATAGTTGTTTCATCTTATCGTTCGATGATCGATTAATTGATTGGCAATTTTTCTGAGAAGCTTAATTTCCTTCTGAATCAACAGGTTCCTTTCTATAAGAATGCAATCTTATGAAAGAGAGAATACCAATTATTCTTTTATAAAAGATTCACAATATATTCAAAAATGGAACAATGCAAACACATATTATTATTAATAATTTAATATAATAAATTATGTCTATGGTAAGAGGAAAGCTTCTCGTGTTCCTGCATGTGCATCATTAAGCGCACCTTCATGTGGGCTGGCGAGTAATAGCAGCCAGAAAACAAGATTTATTGCAATTAATTTATTTTGAGTAATTTCTGATCAATGATTAATTGATAATGGATTAACTGTTTGCATCCCTAGTAGTAGGAAATCTGGGTATATACACTTTACTGGAATAATATTGCCCAGACAAGTTTTTATTTCCATTTCCTACATTTACAAGTTATCTGGACTTTAAGCTTCTTTAAGTTGAAAAACAGCCTCACAGTCCAGTATAAGTAATAATTTTTTACATAATTATGTACTCGTGTCTGCAGAATAATCTGTTTTCTTCAATTATAAAAAATTTTAAATAAATTGTTAATAGTAATTAAAATAACTGGAGACTGAAAAAGTAATAATAAAAATTTGCTAAATTAGATTTGTATTGTTTCCTTGTAGTGATGGCTTCAAAAGATTGTTGGGATAAATATTAACTGAGTGACGTAACGTTTATTCATTTCTCATATTTTTGTTTGTTTCTTTAAAAATATTTATATTGAGCCACAATTCAATAACAATTTTTTAAATTTTTTTCATCTGTTATTACTTTTGTCAGTTAAAATCATTTCAGTGACAGCTGGTTTATTCCTCCTTTAATGGAGATAGGAAGCATTTTGTAGACATTTGTAGCCCCAGGTTGCCTTTAGAGTCCCACATTCTTATAATTTATAGTCATTATGGCCTTCAGAATAATGTTTTTATTGGCAGATGGGGTAGTGGAAAACAGGTCCCTCTGGAGCAGCCAAACCTTTTGTCTTTGATGGAATTTTTTCCCAAAATTACTTTACTTTTTTACTTGTAAGCAGTTTTAAAACCTGTACTTTTACACTTTTACCCGCTCTGTTACGGATGAAGGACGATGAGATTGCTCCTGCTTGGGATTCTGTAGAAATGTGCACGATACATGTCAGAATCTGAGTTTTAAGGTTGGAAAGTTTTATTGTATTGCCTTAAAACTGTAATGAATCATTTTAATTATGTTGGCCGTTCATAAAGGAAATGTTTTCCTCGGCCATTTTCTGGAAAAACATCCACACAAAAAGCAAAACAAAGACATTTTACACTTTACATGATTTTATTACTGAACAAACATGTCTGACTTAATAAAGCAGTGATCATATATTATCTTAAATATCCGTCCTAACGAGGCTCAGGAGACAAAAATCTGCTTTAACCTGATTTCCCTTTAAATGTTGAGATAAATTCTTCCTGCCTAAACTCTGCAGGTCCCTTTGACTTCATAGCAAACTCTTCGTCATGTCTGATTATGTAAAGCAGGACACAAACCTTTTTAACCGACTCCATCTTTTTGAAGGAGTGTAGATGAAGATAAAGTGCTGCTACGGTTAAACCAAACGCCGCTCCGATCCACATCTCCGAGCTGGAAACCTCAGCTGTTAGGCTAAAGCAGAAACCGTAAAGAAGCTTCAAACACTTTTCCGGGACTATTTAATTCAAACGTAGCTTCTACTTTTGTGTAAATCAGCTGAAAAATGGCGTCGTAGGAATGATGCATAGAAACACATGTTTATGTTTGATATTAAAGCTGCAGGAATTGACCAAACAAACTAATATATGGGTAATAAAGTGCAAACCAGCAGCTGCTTTCTGAGCTTTAATATTAACCAAACATGAGGATTTTAATGCTTCCTGCAGCCTCCGAGGTCCTACATTATCCCTAAAATCAGACTAAAGTCGCATGTTATGTATGAGCTTTTATCATAATGCAGGAGTTTTAATTACAGGAGAGTAAAGAAAAAATGGGTGATCCATTTGTTCCTACCGAACATTTCAAAAGAAAAACTAACAATTTTGTTGCATTTCTTTATCATGATGTATGACATATATCTCTATATAAATTTTTTGGTCAAGTAAACAAGAGGATGGTTCAAATTTAGAGCCTTTAGTGCTTTTATTAAGGATCAGAAGCACATTTGCATTCAAATATTTGACTGAAATGAAAGAAAATGTGTATTAAAATAAAAAAAAATCTCAATGACCACAAGATATTTTTAACTTAAAACGATATAAATATTCCCTCATTCTATATCTCATGTGAAAAAGTCTCGGTATATCTGAAAATCTCATATATTGCCCAGCTCTACTCGTGACTCACCAGCAGTTTTAAAACAATGCAGGTGAACAAGCGTTTTATCATTTTTATGCAAAATTGGCTTGAATTATCCTGTAATCGAATTTGCTCATGAGACTTTTATTTTTCATCACCCTAGAACGACGTCGTCGTTTTTGATTATAAATTCCCAACCAGCTGCAGACAGAAAATATGTTAAATTAAATATTATATCCTGCTATCTCATGCTGTTGGAAGAAGAAGGAGGTTTAAACCAAATAGTTTAATGAAACTTTTTTTTAGGGTTGATTTGGAACTTCATGAGAGGATTTTTTTGTTGTTTTTCTCTTGAAGAACTATGAAATTCCAGTTAAAATATTTTGTCTACTCTTGCATGTCACTTGTTTTTGTATAATAAATAAATGCAAGGATGATGCATATTTTATTTAAGGATCAAATTGATGTTTTTACAAATTGTTTTGTAAATTTTAAAGAAAACCAGCGGCTCCAGAACATGTATTTTCTTCATAAAAACAGTGACATCATGTAAATAAATTAGCATAATAGTAAAAGTAATTCCAATAATTACATATTGAGTATTTTAGAGCTGGTTGATTGAAACATTTAAACTAAAAAAGGTGAAAATATATTTGTGTAAAGTTTTCAGAGCTGCCATTGGGAGAGGACTAACTTAATTAGGGTTAAGACCTCAGGAACTGGAGTCAACTCATGGAAAAAAAAAAAAGGCAGAATATTTTCTATTTTACTTCCCATTAGGTCAGTGGTTCCCAAACTGTGGGCCGGGACACATGTGGGTCGCAGGTTCATTTCAGGGGGTTGCCAGATAATTGTGAAAAATATATAACCTATATTTATAAAATAAATTTGTGATTTCATAAGGGCTGTCAATATGAAATGACAAATTTATTTTATTATTTATTTATTTATTTTTGAAGAGATAAATCTAAATTTAACACCTTAATTCTTAAACACATTAATGCATATATCCACATTAATCTTCCTTATTTATGAAGAAAGACTGTTTTCAGACGTTGTAATTAGAGGGTCCTGCAGAATGACCCGTCTGATATATAATTAATAATTGTCATCGTGGAAAGGAGGGTAACGAACACCAATAAATGTTATCTTAGGGGTCATGGGAACCAGTGCATTAGGGAATGAAAATAGTGATAATATAATAAATAAACTGAGGATGTTTTCTGTTAGTTCATTTAAAACATGATTATTTACATTTAGGAGCGTAAAATATTCAGACATTGCCTCAGACGTTCAGGATTCGTTTTCTTTGCAGAAAAATAAAGCGACGTGTGATTCTATGCATCATTTTCTGCGCAGGCCTCGGGTTCAAACTGCTACTGATGGACCGACGAGCGGCCCTCATGAACAGCAGTAGGGGTTCAAAAATAAATCTCTCAACAGTTTTTTCCTCATTAAATTAAATTTGCAGCTCATTTTAAGGCCTCATCTGTTTGCCCAACTCTGGACCCTCAGCAACGTTGCACTCTCCATCCTTCCAACACTTCCTGGTTCAATCTGAGCCCCGTCCCTCGGACACGAACTCTTCCTATGGGTTTAAATTACTTTAACAATGCGGTTTCTTTGCATTTCTGCTGGACCATCTTCTTCTTTCCGAGCCTTCTCACCTGAAGCGGCCGATGTTTGAGCTGCAGCGAGTCTTTAGTGGTGTGCGTTGCAGTGATGGACTTGGAGTGTTACGTGGTTTAAAGTCCACCCGGAGCCTACAGGTGCTGCAAGGCCTCCTGGGCTTGTTCTGTGTACACGTCCTCTTTCCCCGCCCACGAGCTGAAGCTGGCGTCCCGCTGCGAGCCGCGCTGCTTGTCCCGCGAGAAAAAACTAAACCTGGAGAGGACAGAGAGGAGGTCAGGACGTTGTCAAGTCGGCTTTGCTCTGAAATCGGCAAAATTTAAAGCAGAGTTAGAGGGAAGCTGGATTTTACTGGAACGCCGGCTGGGAATCTGCTCCGGAAAATTCCTGACATATCTATAAAGGCGGATTTGCACTGGAAGTCACAGAAAGGAAGTTTTCACTTAAAAGAGGAAAATATTTGCTCATTTTAAATCTGAAATCATAGGTTTTATATATATATAAATATAATGTATATAATATAATGTATATACATACATATACATACATATATCTTTACATATATATATATATATATGTATATATATATACATATAATATAATATATATATACATATTTATTAGGGGGTGGGACGATACATCAATCGAATGATCAATGAGTCGATGATATCGATCCAAAATCCTAACATCGGCTAAAAATTGATAGAGTAAGCAGTTATCAAATGCCCTTTTATTTTGAAAATATTTTCTTTTAAACTGAATGTTAATGACAGAGCTGAAGAATTAAGAAAGGTTAAATGATCATCTATTTGCTTTTTCTGATTAATGGAAATAATTCTGATCAATTAATCATTTTATTATTTTATATCGTTTCATATCTATAAATATATATATAAATACATTTTATTATCACGGCCAATCAGTTAGCGCCGGTGGTTGTGAATGAACCCGAAGACCACAGGTTGTTCACCAGTTAAGAGAACAAACATCTGTTTCATCGTCTACGGTTTAAAAGATTTAGAAAAATCCCAGAATTCTCTGAATGAGGCTGAAATTATGATTTTGTGCTGAAATCAGTGGAGGAACTCAGGAAAAGCTAAAACTCTGCCATGCAAAGAAAAAACAGCCACAGAAACCAGATCCAGGACCAGTTCTGGTCTTATTAAAACCCAGTTCATGCAGACGTTCCCGGCCGTGGATCTGGAGATTTGTTTATTCATTTTCTGCTCCGCCGAGCAGTGCAGCCAAATCAGACATAAATCAGGGGGCAGACTTCTAGAATAAAGCTAAAACTTGCGCTATGCTCCTTTAAAACTGTCAAAAATAAAAATCTGATTTTTATCACTTCATTCATTCAAAGATGCAGTTTAGTCTTTCACGTGTACTGAAAGCATCACATTCATACTGAGCGGAAACAGAAAACAGCGTCTTGATGAACGGGTTGAAACGTCTCGGTTCTGATGGGTTAATCAGCGACTCGGAGCCGAATTATTCTGTGAGTTGCAGAAGTTTGTCAGTGAGGGGAAGGATGAGTCGGCAGCCTACACGTCTATTCTGACTGGCTGATTTTTACGTTTACATGAGTTTTAATTCCTCTTTAATGCAGAATTAAAGTTAATTCTGCTTTAAAAACATTAAAAATAAGCATGTAAACACTTAATTATGGGGATGTAATAATTCCCTCAAAACACGATCCGATTTGATTCTCGATTTCGATTTTTCAGAAAAAAACTCATTTAGCTCTTATTTTTTCTTTTTTCTCTCTTGTTTAAAACTATTACCTTCTATTACCTGTTGTACTAACAAAACATCTTTTTAAGTTAAAAACATCTCTTTTTTTAGCATTTTGCACAACTGCATCCTTGTGGTCACTGAAAGAGATTTTTTTTAATCATTTTAATACATATTTTCTTTCATTTCAGTGAAATATCTGAATGCAAATTCTGATCCTTAATAAAAGGCTCTAAATTTGAAACATCTCCTTGTTTACTTGACCAAAAAATTTATATAAAGATATATGTCATATATCATGATAAAGAAATGCAACAGAATTATTAGTTTTTTTTTAAATGTACGGGTAGGAACAAAACAAAACACTGAACAAATGATAATTATAGATATGGAAATGATCATAAATCTTTTTATGAACAAATGAAGTTTTATTTGTTGTGAACGCCATCAGCATTGATTGCATTGCATCCTAATCGATTTTCCTTTTTTCTACATCGTTTGCCATTTAAACCAGTTTTTATTTAAAGATCAATTTTAACGATCTTTACATCCCTGCTTATTTCTTGATGCAAATGTTAATTCTGAATCATTTAACCGTGGTCAATGTTTTAATGGCTCCTTTGGTAGATTTTTTTTTTTAATCTACTGTTATTAAAATATTATTATTTAAATTATTAATTCCGAATTGAAAAGCATGATGTAACCGTAGCCACTCAGCCAATCAGAACACTGCACAGGCGTGAAAAGAAAGGCCCCCCCGGCGCATGCGAGGGGACGGAGGCTGTTAGAGGAGGCAAACAAATACAGAGTCATACAAGCGACATGAGACGTCTGATTGGCTGTAAAGTGGGGTCATCTGGGATCAAACCAGCCGCCACCATCGGCATGATGGCTGTGAAGATCCTGTTGCACAGAGAGGAGAGGGAGGGTGGGGGAGACAGGGACCACATCAACCTCTGACTTGTGTTTGACTCACAACTCAGAAGAACACAAATCATTCAGACGGAAAACAGAATGAATGAGTCGTATCGAAGCTGGACGATTCCCAGATTGCGTCATCGCTGTCCGATGAATGGAAACTCTGAGCAGCGAAACACCCACACATTCATCACCATGCTGGGATACACCCACCAGCCACAACATTAAAACCACCGGCTGCTCGCTGTGGCCTAAACATGAATCAGCTGCTAGAAATTTTTATTTTTTTACACTGATTAATTCTTTTTTTATAATTCTCTTTTTAACACATCCAGAACACAATGGCTTGTTTTTCTTTTCTAAGATCCATACTGTTTGCTTTAAGTAAAGGCATCATACACCTGCACCAAGCCATATACAAATAAAATGTTATCTCTTCTGCCTTCTATCTAACTTGTAAGTTTTCAGGTTCCCATGTTTTTTATAAAAGAAAACATAATAAGGTCAGTGGATGAAATGAAGGAAACAAAAAGGAATCTGATTTTATTTTCAGTTCATTCTGAGTCACTTCCAAGTTGTTTACAGTTAAATTAAAGGGTCACTGTGTAAGAATTACTGCCATCTAGTGGTAAAGACGGGTACAGAACGGGATCCTCTGAATCAGGTTTGATGCAGCCGGGAAACTTCAAATGCACAGTGTGGATGTACGGTGGCCTTCTGTGGACACATTACCATCAGACAAACATGTTTTTATCTGAGTGGATCAGTGGCTTTATGTGCAGCAATGATGTAACAACGTGAGTTAAGTCTTCTTCTATGGTGCTTTTAAGGGGTTATTTATCAAAACGGTGCTCCAGCTCCCATCAAATAAAGCTACTAAACATTAAACCTATGTGGAAGTTAAAAAAAACTGCAGTTCCCCCCTCCTCCACTAGGTACTGCTGCAAAACAGAGCAATTCCTTATAGACTCCCATGTTAAAAAGAGCAACTTTACAGCAGATTAAACATGTTTACAGCCTGGTTTAAAAAATGTTTTAGTTTTAAAAGCTCAGGTATACTTTCATGACATCCGTTTAGATGCTATTTAATGCAAAACTATTCATAATTAGGGACGTGTTCTTTTGATTGACAGGTGACAAGAGCAGCACAACCGTGGTTTTAAGCCGGCTTATCTTTAGCCCTCCTTCCTCCGTTAGCTGGTTAGCTCCAGTTAGCTCCGGGTTAGCTTTGTTAGCTCGTAGCTCAGAGTTTGATGGGTGTCAATCATCCCTCCCCTTGCTCACAGCACCTCCTTGTGCACATTTTTGGGTTTTCTGGGTGTCATGAGACCCGTGATGCCGACAGTAGAAGCTGAGCTGAGCTTCTTTTCATCTCATCAGAAACCTTCGCGTCACCAGGTTTTAAGGTTGTGGCTGATGGCAGCAGCATTATAACATTGCACAAACAATTTGTTTTCAGCTAAAACAACTAAGACAGAAAGCAGTGTTAATGTCTTTTTTTAGCTCCCAGATTGAAACTAGAGCCGTCCAATGGGGTCCAAACCTCGTTGGAAGTAATGTTTATATTTATTTTCTTGTACTGAAGTACTTCAAACATTTTAATGACGTAATCATGAGAGTATTTTTGTGGATTTGGATCTGATCTGTACATTTCAGTGAGCTGTTGCGTAACCTCTGGTTTGTTTCCAGACAAACACAGGAAGTGGGTGTTTGAATCAGCTGTGGCCCCTTGTTATCAATGAAAGCCGACATTTTCCAGGCTGCTTTTATCTGCTTCATAGTTGACTGTGAAACCATGTAAACCAGACAGAAAGCAGACGTTACAGCCAGAAAGATCCTCCCATCACTGCTGCTGGAGAGACGAGCAAGTAGAGCGTGCAGGACCAAAGACAAGCTCATGCAAAGCCACTTTTCCATGAGGATTAACAGTTTAACCGGTGTGTGTGTGTGTGTGTTATAGTAGCAGTGTGTTTGCAGGTTTAACATACAGGCGTTTGATTCCTGATTCAGGCTGGGCAGAAGAACGGGAACGCGTCCTCATTTCAGGGGAGGGAGACGGACTCGGAGTTACAATCTCGTCCTCGGCTTCATCGCTGTGAAGAAAAACACCGTTACATTCATTAACCACACTTGTTAATAGACCAACTTAAGAAACTTAAAGCAGTTTTTGATATTTCTGGTCCACCTTTTTTGTTTAATTTCACTTAATTTATGTTTATTGGAATAGGGACAAGTATGTTTTATAATCCATGTCACGTACTACAATTCAGTTCAATTCAATTTAGTTTATTTATATAGCACATAAAAACACCTTCCGCTGACCAAAATGCTTTCCAGTATAACACATAAAAAAACAGTACATATATACTATATAAAATATATAAAATAGCATTAAAGTATAAAAACAATGAAATGATTATATACTAATTAAAATCATAAAGACATAAAACAGCAACAATAAAATCAGACTAAAATGAAACTTTTTTGCCAAAACCTATTCTCAATTCTTCCCTACAAGGGCTTTTACAAACAAAAAATAAACAAGTATAAAACACACAATATGACATTTTTTCTATGTAAAAACATAAATAGAAACTCAAGCCTTTAAAATCTCAGTCAACATGGTGACCTGATGTTTTCATGACAGATTATGAGGCTTAAATGATGTAAATTAATGTATCAATAGGTATTGCACCATTATGGGACTATAACTCTGTAGAAATAACAGAAAAACAGTGACAAGCCATTTCTCATCCCAACATAATTCTCTCAAATCCTATGAACTATTTTTCATCATCTCCAGATGTTCCTGCTCCTATCCTCACTAAAACAGCTCCAGCTCAGCTTCATGGATTTATTGCAGCCATCAAGGACGACTGTTGATCTCGGGTTGCTCCTGATTGGACGTTACCTTCAATTTAAGCTCTCTGATTGGTAAAAAGGTGGACAGGAAGTGGCTTCTACATTATTTCAGAGGTCTGTTAGCAACCAGGTAGTTCTGGTGATGAAGATGTGATAAATAATGGTGTTATCATGGATCATCATGGTGGAGAGTCTGAATAGACATAACATGTCATGATTGGATAGAAACCTGCTGGGCGGGATAGAAAGGTCGGGAAAACTTCCCTAGATCATCTAAAGAGGCAGATATCCATCAGAGCTACTGGTCCTGAGATATTTACAAAATGAATAAGAGGATTATTTTAAGACTGCACAGATCACGTCTCCAATTAATTATGATTCATGCACATAGGTGTGGTGAAAGATTCTGTCTGAAGTGGAATAAAAAAGGTTGAAATCATCAAATCTGGATGATTTTTTTGCAGACAGAAATTTTTTTGGCCATCTGGAGGAATTTTACTTTTGTTTCTTTTGGTCACAAACTCATAAAACCGCAGAAAACATCCATCAGTCGAGGCCCAGGAATAATAATGCCCCTGAGTAAGAAGCCTTTGACTTTTTTTGACTTTTTCTCAACTCACGCCCTCAGACGTCATCTCCATTGTTGTTCAACTTTGTCTGTGACCAAATGACGACAAAAATCTGGATAAACAGTATAAATGCAACTTTGAGACAATGGCCACGTTTACATTAGAGTTTTAATTCTTCTTTAATTCAGAATTAAAGTTAATTCTGCTTTAAACAGATTAAAAACGAGCATGTAAACACTTAATTCCTGATTAAATGTTAATTCTGAATAAACTTAATTCTGAATAAAGAGGCTGGTTTATTCCACGTTTAATCCTGAATCAGATAATTCCTCTCATCCTCTATCATGTAAACCTTCATTTCGCGATTCGTTCTGATCATGCTCGTTTCCTCATTTTAATTCCAATGATTTAATGGAGGAGTTCTTATTACGATGTTTTCTGATGTTGTTGATGAATAGACACGAAGCAGGAAGGAGAGTTTTTAGCTCACGTCACTTCCACCGTCCAACCAATCAGAGCCCTTCCCAACCCCTGG
>JAVQJG010214505.1:0-12572 GCA_036024015.1 Craterocephalus amniculus
GTCTGTCTGTCTGTCTATCTATCTATCTATCTATCTATCTATCTATCTATCTATCTATCTATCTATCTATCTATCTATCTATCTATCTATCTATCTATCTATCTATCTATCTATCAGTCTGTCTGTCTGTGAATTTATTTACAACTATAGAAAAACAGCTAAAAGAAGAGAAACTGGGATCAAATAAACGACTATTAAATATCATTTATATTAATAACAGTTTCCTACAATCAGTAATTAGTTGGATCAAAGTTAGAACCAGAAGTGGTTGTAGCCTTTATTCCCATCCAGCCTCCATCAGAACCGGAACCGGGGAGGAAAACCTCCATCAGGACCAGAACCGGGAAGGAAAACCTCCATCAGGACCAGAACCGGGGAGGAAAACCTCCATTGGAACCAGAACCGGGATGGAAAACCTCCATCAGGACCAGAACCGGGAAGGAAAACCTCCATCAGGACCAGAACCGGGAGGAAAGTTAGAAGAAGATAGAAGATCTGTAGGTAGAGGGAGTCTGCATCCTGGAGCCGGACTGGGATCTGGTCCCTCTCAGAAGGGTTAGGATGACTCCACACGGAGAAAATATCCGTTTTAAGTGATGTAAAGCAGCTAAAATGTGATTTCCCTCCTCTGACGTCTCGTTCCGTCTCCTCGGCTGCAGGAAGCAGCAGAAATGATGCAAAGGAAGGTAAAGGCGTTACTCATCCTCCGTCTTTGTTTGGCTGTCAGCGCTCTGCTGTTCCTGCTCACAGCTGTGACAGCCGACATAAAGAGACGCCTCAGCCCGACCCGGAGACAAGGAGCAACGCATGAGACGGCTCTGAGAGGAGGAACGTGCACGAGACACGGCGGCTGGCGTCGCTTTACCCGTATAACAGGAAGTAGTGATACATCACTCAGTTATTCCTCGTCTGTGTTTTTAGTTGGTTTAAAATGCATCACGGTTCCTCCGAGGTTCTTCACGGAGTCAGGGGGAAAGGAAGAGTTTGATGAAAGTAGAGGCTGAGCTTGAGCCGGTCAGGGTGGCGCTGTAGGTAGATTATAGATGAGCAGCAGGGTCTTAGCTGGATCATCATCTGGTTTCTGTGGATGTGGAGGAGCAGGTCTACTCGGATCTCCTCCCCTTCTCTACGGAGGAACCTCTGGTACGATGACCCGGTTCTCTGGTTCTCCGGTTCTCCGGTTCTCCGGTTCTTTGGTTCTCCGGTTCTCCGGTTCTCCGGTTCTCTGGTTCTTTGGTTCTCTGGTTCTCTGGTTCTCCGGTTCTCCGGTTCTCCGGTTCTCCGGTTCTCCGGTTCTCCCGTTCTCCGGTTCTCCGGTTCTCCGGTTCTCCGGTTCTCCGGTTCTCCGGTTCTCCGGTTCTCCGGTTCTCCGGTTCTTTGGTTCTCCGGTTCTCCGGTTCTCCGGTTCTTTGGTTCTCCGGTTCTCTGGTTCTCTGGTTCTCCGGTTCTTTGGTACTCTGGTTCTTTGGTTCTCTGGTTCTCTGGTTCTCTGGTTCTCCGGTTCTCCGGTTCTCCGGTTCTCCGGTTCTCCGGTTCTCCGGTTCTCCGGTTCTCCGGTTCTCTGGTTCTGGCCCAGAGCTGCTGATGCTGATGAGGGTAGGAAGGTATGGAGCAGGGCCGCATTCCCGTCCCAGAGAGGAGACTCCACCATTTTCCATCTGGGTACCGTGGTCTCTAGGAGCGGGAAATAGCATCAAACATTTCTTTTTATTTTACACTTTTAAAATCGATTTTTCTGTTTAAAAATGTAGATTTTTTTCAAATAATTGTGAAAAAAAAATTTAAAACCAATTTTTAATTTCATTTTTATTGTTGTTTATTATTGATCTTTTTAAGTTATCTTGTCGGGTATTATAGCAGCAAAGTATTGGTTTGGCTGCTGGGTTGTTTTTTCCTAACTGAAATTAAGAAAAGAAAATTTTTCAAAAAGATTTTTTGTAATTATTTTAGTTTTTGTCCAGAAAATCTTAAATATTAAAGATTCATAATTTGAATCAGCGCCTAAATAATCTTATCCGGGAGGAGAGCGTATCGTCCCAGCCCTGATGGGACAAACTGCGAATCGGTGCCCAATGGGAAAGGAGGATAAACCAAGCTCCTCCCACTTTAGCTCCACTGACAGGTAAAGATGTTGAACGGCTGGAAATGTCCTCAGGTTTGGAACTCTGGGCAGACGGTGGGGGGACGTTTGATGACACTGCAGAAACAACAGGAGGAAATCATTTCATGCTGGTAATTGTGTCCAAGCAGCAGTTATCCCTCGCTCTGCATAAAACATGACCTTCTCCCAGCAGCAGGCAGGTAATATTTACAATTACAGGTCTCATCATCATCATCTTCAGCAGCAGCAGCAGTTGAAAGTGTGTTGAGTCGGCCAAAACCGCCGTCAGAGAGGAAAGTGTGGGCAGGGAGAAGGCGTGAGTGCTATTTTTTAATTAAAGCGGAGCAGGACGCCGCCCGGGTGGGAAATTATTGAAAACTTCCTGCTTGGTGGTTCTGGTGCTGCTCAGGCAGAGTTAAGGTGCAGTGGAGCCACTCGCTGACGGGCAGCAAGGCAGGAATAAAACCTAAATATCACTATGAAAAATCAGTAAAGGAAACTTCTAAATCCAGAAAAACCTTTCAGATATTAGGGATGGGAAAATCAAATTTTAAAAAAAATCGAATATTGGGATTTTTTATTTTACATTTCTGAAATTGATTTTTTTGTTAAATAAATGTTTATTTAATAATTTTTAAATAAATATTTCTTTGTTAAAAATCTTTTTTCAAATAAATGCCAAAAAAAGTAAGATTTCTTATTTAATTTTATTTTTATTATTATTTTTATTGATCTTTTTTTACTTGTCTTGTCGGGCTTTAAAGCTGCAGAATGATGGTCTGGATACTGTGGTTTTTCCTATTTGAAATTAAGAAAAAAAAAATTAGCAATAAGATTTTTTGTGACATTTTCTCCACGAAACTCTGCAATATTGAAGAATCATGAAAATTGCAATTTAAGTCAAATCGGCACCAAAATGGAATCGGCAAGCATATTGTCCCAGCCCTATCAGATGTTGTGAAAAGGTTTTTATATCCCCGGATGCAACATTGGAGGTCACATGACCAGTTAATTTCTGAACATACACAGGGAAATCTTTTTACAAATAACTCAAGAGGAACATTTTACCTCCGTGTAATGGACTGAACCAGTTTTAATTTCTGCATCTGTTTTCTCTACTTGATGATGACAACATGACCTTCTGGACTAAACCTCCACGGATAGGTCCTTCCACGCGGTTGCCTTGGAAACGAGAAGCTTCTGGCTGGATATAATCACCCATCCAGGCATCATGGATGGATGGATGGATGGATGGATGGATGATGGATGAATATCAGTATTTGTTCTGTTTTCTTGGTTTCTTCCTCCTTTGCTCTGATTGGTTTCTGACGTGTCACACCTGTTTCTCTGCAGCTGATTGGCTGTAGTGAACTCAGTCGTTTCTCTGGTGCCCAGATGTTGCTCCTCCTCCTCCGTCCCGTCGTTGTTCTGCTGTTTTCTGGTTATTTACGCGGCATCATGCTGTGTTTCTGTGGAAGCTGCAGCAGGGCGGGCAGAGTAAGCGTGACTCACCTGACCCACTCACCTCCATCAGATCTGGGTCAGCGCTGTTCTGAGTCAAGCTGCACATCACCGCCCGCTAACCCAGATCCCTGCAGTGCTTACGCTGCACCACGCAGAAATCACTTCCACCCACTCGCCTCCACTTTCTGCCGGAGCACGGAGGAGGAAACGGGACGGATTCCCAGATGAGACGCCGAACCTTCCCGCTGAAGCTTCCTGCCTGCATCATGCTGCCAGCGAGCGAAAACGTGCTTCCATGTCTTAGAAAAACACGAATTAACACTCTGTCGTCACGATACAGAGGTTTTCTTTTCAACTCAAATTTCTTCCCCTAAAAGCCTTAAAAATCCTCCATATTTATATTTTTCTCTGAAATCTTTTAAACAACTTTAGTTTCAGTCAGAACTGCAGAAAATCATCGTTACCTTTTACCTTTTACATGATGTCGCCCTTTACTCATAAAAACACTGAAAACGGCAAATTTTCCAGAACATTTGTTTTTTATCAGTCTTAAAGGTAGTAGCTACAGGTGTAACTCCTCCCTGCCACCAGGTGGCGCCATCACACTCGTTCATTCTCATTAGCATTAGCAACGTTTAACTAGTAGTTCAGAAGCAAAGCAGCAGCTCAGAAGCCTGACCGACGTTTCCCCTCGTCCTGCTTCTCTGGTCCGCTTGGATCTGAGATCTGTGATAAAAACATTTAAAGGGTTAATCTTCCAGCTACATATTTGGTGTTTTTATTAGAAGTTTATTGCCGCCGTCCAGCTGAGGTCTGGGTTTCTGGCCTGTAACAAAAACAAGGAGCCGGTCTCTGGTAAAACCAACAGACTGAGATCATCCGTAGTATCTCTGTGGCCACGGTTACATTTTAAGTCCTCTTTAATTCAGAATAAGGTTAATTCTGCTCATAACAGAAGAAAATGAACATCTAAACACTTAATTCCTGATTAATTAAATGTTAATTCTGAATGAAATACGTACGTACGGTACGTCACTTCCACCATCTAACCAATCAGAGCCCTTCCCAGCCCCTAGATTTTAAGGGGACACATCATGCAAAATCCACTTTCCCAAGCCCTTAAATACCTATTTTTGTCTTTTTCGAGCGCTCAGGAGTGCAGAAAAATGTAATTTATTTATCCACGTATATATCTTATTATTCTTTTTGGGTCATATTTTTCAGACTGTTTAGTTTTCTTCGTTCTCTGTTACGTTTTCCTATCTATTACATTACTGTATTTGCTGCGGTTCCGCTAAATATGGTCATGTTATTTGTGAAAAACATTCTCTGACGATCGTTAGCGGCTAAGAGGCTAAGGGGGCGGAGTCAAACCGAGAAAAACACTCAGTAACCAGGAAGGGTGAAATGTCTGTTCAGATTTAAAGAGACAGCATCAAATCGAGCTGCTCTCATTGACTGTAAAGAAACACCTCAAAACAGGGTTAAGAAGGGGCGTGTGGAGCTATACTAACATCGATTTCAGACCAAATGATTGCATATTTACTTACATAAACCATAAATTAATGATTTACATGTGAAAAGGAAGGATTTAAAAGCATGAAATGTACACTTTAAAGTAGAGTTAAGAAAACGTGTTTTCCATGAAGAATTAATATTTCCATGGAAACCTGAAGGAGAAGATTTTAATTCTGAATTAAATATCATATAACCGTAGCCGATGTGACCCTGACTGGGTAAATGATGCTGCGATGCTGCAGTGTTTCGGTGACTCTGGTGTCTCCGACCCTCCAGGTGAGCTCAGGTGATAAACGAGACTCTGCAGCGATGGAGGCTGTTCTGTGAAAGTAAAAGCTGATATTCCGCTGGCTCACAGGTACGAGGTGAACCTCTGTAATCCACTTAATGCTGCCTGAGTGTGTGTGTGTGTGTGTGTGGATTGGCCTACAATGCAAAGTGGCTTAGAGGCCTGGATCTCCATAAACAGTGCAGGGATTAAAGTGATGGAGCCAGCTGGAGGATTAGAGCCGAGCTGCACGGGAGCAGTGACTCAACAACAACACGAAACTCTGCTGCACACGGCTAACGAGTTAGCAGCACGCTAACGGCTTTTACACCAGAGGACAGAGAAGTCCGACTTTATTCACAAACAACAACCACGAATTCAAAAGTCTGGCCTCTAGAAAATACGTCAGAATTAAGTGATTTTAGGAATCTCATCTACTCAAGTAGAAAATACGATGTTTACCTTCTACTGGGAATATAAAAAAATCTTCATTATATTTGTAAATCATTGCATTCTGCTTTGATATATTTTTTATTTTAGAGCCAACAATTTTGGAAGTGGGTAAATCTTGAAAAAGAATTGTGTGAATGAAAATATCAGACAAGCGTAAACAACAGAAACCAAACCAACAGAAACCACACACACGTTTCATTAAAAGTGTGCAAATATATTTTCATTTCTGGTCCAACGCATAGTGATAAAAATGTGAGTCATTAACAATCAAAATGCACAATTTTAAAAACAGCAGAGAGTGAAATTCAGACAGTGAAATCCTGCAGAGACAGAGCTGATATCAGGTAGATACAGTGCATGTTATAGTTCCAACTTCAGGTCCGTGACGGAAACAGAAGATCCTCCGTAAAGCATTGGCGAGTGACTGCGACAGGTGAGTTGTCATACACAGTATAACATGTACATTAATGAGTGAAGCTGCACTGAAGTTTGGAGTTACATTCGTGTGAAAACAAAAATATAAACTACAGACAAAAAAACTCATTTAGTGTTTAAAAAATCATACTGAAGACAGAATTAAAAGATTACATGTCCTATATTCACCTCAGATTCAAATAAAAGTTTAATTAGGAAGCAGAAAGAAAATGGGGGAGCAGTTTGTTGCTGCAGGATGGTGGAGTTGTAACAAACCCATTCCCAGTCCTCCCATCTGGCCCCATCCCTCAAGTTCTATGTTTTCATTTTAGGGAAAAGATTATCGAGCACTGATTGGTCATTAAAAGAAGACCTGAAAAATTTTGGATTAGGACCGAGTCGTAGGAAACTGAATGAGAGGCAAGCAGTGCTAAACAAAAAAAAAACCGACTCAACACATGTTGTTTGGCGTCTTTCTAAAGTAAGGCACAAATATTTCACTTTCAAATTAAGCTGAATTAGCTTTAATATAGATTATTTCTCAATTATTCAGCCGGGGCTGTAAAACCAAACATGTGACCTCCTTAATCTTAAAGTCAAAGCTGCTGCACATAAAATATTTTAAAATTTGTTGTGAACAAAACAAAACAGATTTTTTTTTTCACCATCAGAGACTACATAATAACATCTTAACTCATTTCAACACTCCAGGCTCCTCAGATTATCTTTAAACTCGTAAATAATCCACACACAAGCTAATTAAAGCCACCAAGCCTCACCTGCAGACCTCATTGTTAGGACTCTGGGCCTCCAGCCAATACCATGTTTATTGGTATTTTTAATACCCAAAATATTTCAAAACCTTAGATTTGGTCCAGTGACATTGAAAAGACCAGTATTACAAACTGGGATATTTTAAAGGATATTTCAGTTAAATGTGTTATTTACATTAACAGTTACAGAACTCAGTCCAACAGAACCAGAGCGATGGTACCTGAGATCGGGTCTGGGGCCGGAGACGAGTCTCCATGTCGACATAAAATCGATAAAAACTGGTATTACTTACGGTGTTAATTTTCTTTGGAGATGCTGCTTCGGTATTTGAGTGACTACTTTTCTACTGACAAACCATATTTAATTAAAAGCAAACACTTCCCACCCTGCTAACCAGCATCTTGTTAGCTAGCAGCTAAAAGTTAGCAGCGAAATAACAAAGAGCCAGAACTATAAACAATTCAGCTATTTTTATTAATAAACTGAGGAATTTTATCGCGTAGCTGCCGTATTTTAGCTACAACTGCTAGCAAATCTTTTTTTTATTGTAGCAACATTAACATCACCTATTTTGTTAGTTATCTTATGAGCTACCAGCTAGTGAAAATGTGCATGTATTTAAAATTAGCAGCTAGCAGGCAAATGACTCAGTGAAGTACATTTAGTTTAGTAAATTGATTTTTAAAATAGAATGAAAAGAAATATTAGCTACTGCTTTTTAACTACAGTTTAAAATAAATGCTAGCTACAGCTTTTTGTTTTCTGAACTTGCTAATAAAAACAAAAAGAAAATAGAGATACTATGCTAGCAATACTAAAGATACTAGCATTAAGTAGTCTGTTAAGGCCATGGTAACATCACCATGTTACTTCTATTCGATCTTTTTTTTTATTTTTATGCCAATAAGACAACTATTAAAACACATTTTTTCTGTTTCACATCAATCCTGCATTTGTTTTATATAATCGCTTTATCATTAGACTCAGGGTTATAACAAGATAAATCATTTTAGAACTGATTTGAAAACAATCATCATTATAAACATTCAGAGTGTTGAACCGGGAGTTTTCATGGAGTCACAAACATGCTCATGAACTTTGGGTGCAGCTTGGTTTCCAACACAGGCTAACCTAGTTTTAAAAAAACAGGTCCAAACAAGGCTAGCGTGGTTTAAACTCTGGACTGAACAGGGCTAGACTGGTTAGACTGGGAACGTGCTCTTTCTGACCGGAAATGTGTGAGTCTGTGATGGATAAAACCACAGCGCTGAGCTGGAGCTGGTTTAGTGAGGATTGGATGGGAAATAAGAGCAGGAACATCTGGAAATGCAGTGTGTTTCCCGTTAGAGGCGTCCCACAGGGATCTGTACTTGGCCCACTGCTTTTCATTTAACCGGGAGATACTCCTGGTGCTGCGATGCATCAGTGAAGTAGATGTTTTTGAGAGAATGACGTTGGGATGAGAGAAGGCCTGGTCACTGTTAATCTGTGTGTTATTTCTACAGTTTTGGTTTGCCTTTATGGTGCACTGAAAACAACTTTTCCGTGAAGCCAAAATCTACAACAATGAATTCAGGGAGGAATATTTGGTCATGTCCTGAACCTGTTCCTTAACCCACCAACCCAAGTTTCCTGGACATCCTGCTCCGTTTTTAGCTTATCGTTGCCTTCATGTTCCAGATATTTCCTAAATCAAGTTGCAAAACATTTTGATTAAACGCTTAATTCTGTAATCGTATTCAGATACTGTTGTTCTTTTCTAGGATGGCTTTGCTCGTTCGTTTCCATGGCAAGGTTAGCTTATTTACCTGAGAGGTCTGCAGATGGTTAAACTGGTACCAGGGCGCCCTCTGCTGGATCACAGGGTGTACTGCATCAGTTTGAAAAACTAACAGGCCTTTCATTTTCTAACTGCACGCCGAGGTTTCTGTTGTTCCTTATTTTCGAAAAAAGGTTTAATCTGGTTTTTGTATTTTTAGATTTCACTTACATGATGTGTTAATCAGCCGAAAACTACAACTAAACACCCAAACGTCCATCACTTCCTGTAGGCACCGCCAACACAGCTAGCATGCTTCCTGGTAAAAAGCCAAAATACAGAGTGTAGCTGCCCAGTTCAAGAAAAAAGGCACAAACCCATCCGGGGACATGATTACAGATGGGCGTGTTGAATTTCTTCTGCCGAGGAAACAAGCTAATCTAGCCCGGACCAGTTTAGTGCAAAAAAAGAGTTTTAGTCCAGAATATCTTTTACCTGGTTAGGTCTACTATATTGTGCGGTCCAGTAATGAAGCCAGTTTAGTGTGCCACTGTGCAGTCCGAACTATATACTGGTCTAATGGCTCTCAGCCCAGTGCGGTCCGTCGGGTCTAAGCAGCCACGCAGAGATTCTGTCTGCGGGACATGACGTATCCTCGCCTGCAGACGCAGCGGAAGGAGCCGGCGGTGTTCACGCAGCGAGCGTTCACGCATGGAAACTCCACTCTGACGCTGTCCTCGCACTCGTTCACATCTGCAAACACAAACTCAGCGTTACTTCATCACTGGGGCAGAAATATACATGGCTTGATCAAGCTCCACCCACCATGATGACACAAACGTTTGAACACTAAAAATATATATAGATTTTTTCCCATAAAATGTTAAATTTTGTTTTTTTAAACAGTGATATTTCACTATGTATATATATATATATATTTACTGCATATTATTAAATAGATGCTTTAGATTTATCATTACCTTTTTATCACCACAAATATGATTTTTTTGTTTTTTTACAGATGAGTTAATGTTCAAGTGTGTTTACATCTAGTTGTTTAATTAGGCGTTATACATAAATTGTGATGCTCCTTTATGAATAACTTAATACCTACATTTCTTTACAATTATAAAAATATATCAAGTTTCAAAAAAATGACTAAAAGGGAGGTGAATAAAATAATTATATACTAGACAAACTAAACGTTACGAATATGTATGAACATACATAAATTATTAAATAACTGTACATAATAAATTAATAAAACAGAAAAAGTTCTGAAGGAGTTAAAGACAGTTAAAGACAGAATATTTCCCAGAAATCATGGAAAAATGTCAGATTTTAAATCTGCAAAATTTTGACCCGCAATCCGAAAAACCTGACAGCCAAACATCAGGTTACCTACCGTCACCGCGTGCAGCTTACCAACACAAGTCATGGAGGTCATGTCCAGCTCGTATCCTTGGTAACAGTCGCAGGTGTAACCCTCGGTAACACGGATGCACCTGCCGTTCTCACAGCCGTGCAGAATCCCACAATCCTCTGCTGCGCTCAGGCCTCCGTACGACTCGTAAGGCCCTGAAAGAGAAGACGGAGGAGCTGCGTCATCAGAGGAGGCTCCTCTGAGTGTTAACCTGAAGGAGGACTCACTCTCATAAACCCTCCTCGGTGCTCCTCCTCTTCCTCTTCCTCCTCCTCCGCTCCTGTCGGTGAAGGGAGGGAACGGAGGGCCCGGCCTCCACGTCCTGTCCTCCTCCTGGTCGTCGTAGGAAGATCCGGGCAGCGGCGCCAGGCTGAGGGGAGGCACCTCGGGCCGGGTCGGAGGAAAAGGCTGGGCCCCGTACGTGATCTCGGATCGGGGGTCTGGGGGGAGGCGGAAGGAGGGAGTCCTGGGTGGGGACACTTCTGCAGGGCCGTAGTCTCCTTCAGAGTAGTAGCTGTCGCTGATGAACACGAAATTGAATCATCAGAGTTTTAACTTGAGGAAAATGATGATGATGATGACTGCCGGCTTTCACCTGTACTCAGACCCTCGATAGGGTTCATCCGGCTGGGCGAAGGAGCCTGGCGTCCTCCCTGTGAAGCCCGACCTGCTGCCCCCTGCTGGCGAATAATCATCGTAGTCGGTCTGGCTGAAATCTCTGCTGGGAGCCAACGGAGCAGCGAAGAAGTCCGGACCATACGGAGGAGCTGATGGAGGAAAACTCTGGATGAGACGTGGAACGGAGAAGAAAAACAAAGATGCTGTTTGTGTTGCTCGTACCCCCTCGTCCTGCTCCCGGTCCCGGCCCTGGCCTCACTCTGGAGTTTGGAAATCTCTCCGGGACAGAAGAAGTAAACGAGCTGCACAGCGTGGCGTAATCTTCTACAAGGAGACAGCAAGTTTTTCACCCATCTGTGGATGTTTCATATATGATTATAATTGTCTGCTTGGTTTTTATGGTGATTTTACATCTGTGTTGATTTATTTTTCACCTGTTTTTATTTAGTGTCTCATCCTGCATCTTTTCGTTTATTGATGCACATCTTTCTTCTTAATGTAGGCCAACTGTACATTTACGTAAGCAACCACTCCATTGTGAGCGAAATCGTTCTCATTTTTGCTTGAATTCTATGCTTATTACCAGAGTAATCCACCAGGGGGCGCATTAGAGAACCCAGATGAGGAAGAGGACAGAGGAAGACGATGTTTGGTTCATTCTGAGATTAAGCCCCTTAAAACAAGCATAGCATGTCTTATCTTCTAAGTTTCCATCATTTTTAGCTGGGCCAACCCTGTGACCTTGCAACTGGTCAGACTGGTCCCAACACTCCCCCTACTGACGATTCTCATATTGCAGCATAAAAACACTGTTTGTCTGTGCACAAGCATAAAAGGCATGCAGAACAAATACAAAATTTATGGGGCAGTCATGATAAAACACCTAATTAGACATGAGTATACTCCCACTCGTAAGCTTGGGTTCCACTCCCTCTGCATACATAAATAGGTACATCCTCGTCAAACCTTGTTCAACGTTGTCAAACATCACTGCCCGCATGCTCCCAAGTAACCTTTACATCGGTAAAGTAGTTAGACAATATGTCCACAAGAGGGCAGTTCAGAGTTTGGAGTTCCCTTCTGAGTTCTGACACCAGTTTCAGGCGATGGCAAGCACGCTGCGATTGGAGGGGATCGTGATCATGTACATTCTCAGTTTTATGATCAGATCTTTATTTTTCCTGAGCATACAAAAACTGACTAAATGATTTATCACCCTTCTACCAAACAGATTTTCATGATGTATAGCTCCAGATGTGTCCCATCTGACCACATGTTGTTTACCAGAGTCGTTGGAGGGACATAGGGCACAGCCCATCCCCCAGCCCTCCCCGTAAAAGCAGCAGCAGTCGATGAAGGTGACGTGAGCTCCGAGGAGAGGGCTCTGACACAGCAGGTCTGCGTTGACGTGCTGCCAGCACACCGATAAATTCTCATCTGGAACCGGGAATGAAAGAAACACCAAATCACAGTCACTGCTGCACACGTATGCAGATGATTCTGCTTTTTACAAGGATCCATAAACTTTCCCCACCATACTGCCACATTTACAGGGAGTTTTGATTCCTTTTTAATTCAGAATTAAAGTAAATTTAGCTTCAAACAGGTGAAAAATGAGCATGTAAACACTTAACAGTGATTAAAAGTTAATCCTGAATGACAGTTAATCCTGAATAAAGAGGCTGGTTTATTCCAGGTTTAATCCTGAATCAGATAATTCCTCTCTCATCCTCTATCACGGAAACCTTCATTCCGCTTTAAGTTCATCCCGCTCCTTCTG
>JAVQJG010214524.1:0-20235 GCA_036024015.1 Craterocephalus amniculus
CTGTCAGGGTCAACGTTACTATCATACGTATTTTTGGCTGAGAAATGTTGACAGTGTACGTATTTTTGGTACGCAGAAACGTTAACTGGAGACGTTCCTCTCTGGCGACTGGGTTGGCAATAGAGGATGGTAATAAAGATCTCCTCTTGTTCAGGACATCGTTATGAGTTACAGCGTGGAGCTCTACAGTATAAATTTCACAAGAGCTGACTTTGAAGAAATATTGAATTGTTCTGGCCAAATAATTCCCGGCATTAAGATAAATTTATATTACGCTGCTAAGTTTCTTAGCCAAAATGAGCCCTGCAATGAATCACGATTAAAAGGAAGTGAATCAAACTTTAAGTGATATCCTTTAACACTCTGCCATCTTTTCCAGTCTGTTCGCAGTTCTCGAGAGGAGTCTACGCCATCTTCGGATTCTATGACAAGAAGTCTGTTAACACCATCACATCGTTTTGTGGGACGCTACATGTCTCCTTCATTACGCCCAGCTTTCCTCTGGATGGAAATCAGCAGTTCATCATCCAGATGCGGCCTGATATCAAGGGGCCCCTCCTCAGTCTCATTGAGTACTACAAATGGGACAAGTTTGCCTATCTGTATGACAGTGATCGAGGTAAGTCATGGCTCTCCGTACTGTGGCCTACATTAATATTTAAAAGTCTGAGTCCAGCTCTTGTTTTTTTCTTTTTTTTAAATTAGTTTCCACCATGATTAGTGAAACTGCTTCTTAAAAGTTAAACTGGTTGCTTTGGATTTTGGATATAAAGAGTAAAACACTGTTTTCAGGATTACATTTGAGGATGTATTGTACATTTAATTCTTTATTTCTTGTGTGTGCTGTAATATGCAAGCAAGAGAAGGGCATTTTGGTCCAACACGAACCACTTGTCGTACTTAATCAACCAAAGTCTGAGTCTTTCTATATAACATCAGGCAGAAGTGAGGCAGTCAGGGTCACTACAGTTCAGCAGAGACGAAATCACCTGCAGCTGTTGATTTTCATACTCACCCAGAGAGAGGTGGGATTTGTTTGTGTTACCTTCACATTGTCTGAACATCCTCGCACGGAGGAAGAGTTGCACCTTGATTTACAGCTTAAACTGTGTGTTCAAGTGAGTTGTGCTTAAAAAATCATCTACAACTGTCCTCAGCCCATTTGTTTTATGTCATATATATGTCTGGAATCTAGATTATATGAATAATTTAGGATTTGTCTCAGTTTATGTAAAGGAGAAGTTTGGTTTTAAACACACTCATGTTGATCTGTCTTATTCGCCCGACAGACATCCACGTTTTTTTTTTTTTGTTTGTTTTTTTTCAGATTCTTATAGGATTTTGATTAGTGGTGGTGACATGCTGGATTCCTTAGTCTCTATTCTTAATCATTCTAACTTAAACCATAAACCTTTAGTCCACAGGATCAAGCATCAGCAGCCCAGTGGCTCCTCATTAAATCCAACTGAAGCTATTTCTTCCCATATGTAGACCAGAATATGCCAACAGTTTAGTTGAACTTTTTATATAGTTGCTGTTTCCCATTGCACTTCACAGCAGGAGATTCCCTGCAGGAGTTGTATTCTCACAGCGTGAAACATCATGGAGGGCGTGAGGGTGTTTTGTTTGTCCATAGCACGGAGGAGGTAGAATGTAAATCCAAGGGATAGACTTCAGCTTTTGTTCTTAGCACATCTATAACGAAGGATGAGACTCTTTTTTTTTTTAAATTGTTATAAATAAATACATATGAAGATATCCACAAAAATGACAAAAAACATATATGTAGACTCTAAGTAAATGTTCCAGAAGAAGTTACATTCACAGAATATCACTCACAGATTTTTCAGATATTTTACAAGGCCACTGGGTAAAACATTTCCTGTTCTGGTACAAATGTCACAAGCATTTGCTCTGTTACATGCTACCACTCTGGAACATCTTGATGACATATTAGGACTGCAGGTTATGCATGAAAACAGCTCCATAAGTCCCAGAAGCAGCTTTTCTTTCACATTTACTTGATGGAAGCCTTGATGGAGACAGGACGTCATACAGGGTAACAGTAGAGAATCCATTCAGTATGAAAAATGAAACAGGCTATGTAGACTCCTGATTATGTGTCACGTCATCGTGTCAACTATCAGAGGATTTGCACAATGAATTATGACAGGTTCAGCAGTTGAAATGCCATATCAGTGTCATATCCCATCTTAGATGCTTTTTATAGACAACATAAATAACAAGGCCTAGAGATTAATTGCAGGAATAGAAGACAGTAAAAGGTGTCTGACTTAGTAATTACAGCTTTGTTACAGCTGGCTTGACTAAATGAACTGCTTATAAAATATCTTCTTACATATGAGGCTGCCAAAGCCTAGTCACAGTTTGTATTTATTATCTTTTATTCACTTGTTGGAATCCACATCTAACTGTAACCTCTGAACCTCACCATTCATCTAAAAAACAAATGTTATTGTTCTTACAACTCCACACTCCTTACAGCGATAGGATTTTATCTCTTTAAAGGGATAGTGTATATTAACATATATTAAATGTAAATATGTGAAATTGTAGTGAAGCTAGTTTTTATCTTTCGTCCATTTAGATTGAAAGTTGTGGCTTAAATTTAAAAGAGTGAATGCTGAGGGATTTGTCAGTTTGCACAAATAAGTAGTCAAGTAGTAGTAGTTAAAAGTAGTCATTAAAGGAGCTAAGTCTGATATTATTTTAATCTTTCTAAGAAAAAGGGTTTCTACATGGTATATTATGTGATAAAAGAGGCAAGTCCATATAAATGAATGAATTAAATGAAACCCCATTGGCTGAGAAAGAATGTCATGCCAAAGCGAAAAAGGCAAGATTATATTTCTTGGGAGCACACACTTTCTTTCACTGACTGAAAGGTTTTAACCACAGCTAACACTGGATGAGAAAGATGAAAATTGCAGTTAAAAAAAACAAAAAATATGTGTCAGAGTAAAGATGAAGATGGCTAGGCAGAGGAAAGCAATGGGTCATAGAGTAATGAAGAAACCAGTGGAACTGCTGCTTGTGCATTGTCTCGCTTTGCTATGTCATGCAGCTCATTTTCTAGTGTCACTATCTAATTTTGATTTGATGACTTACACCTTTGGAGGCCACAAAGTCCTGAAGCAGAGAGCGCAACACACACTGAAAAGAGACACTCTTGCAGAAAGTCATTCCAGTTTGATCCAGCTCCTGTAAGAAAATATCATGTCCTGTAATGGCTTTTCCTCATCTTTTCTATTCTAATTACAGGATGGTGATTTTTTTGGTATAACTTTGTTTATTTTCACTACTATACGAGTATTGAGATCTCTTGAAAGCTACAAGATTGCAACATTCCTTTAATACTCAGCATAGCTTAAGGTAATAGGAGGTAAATCAGCTCAGACAAGTGGGATCTCTACGTTTAAGCTGAATACATTGTAATGTGCTGCAAATGGATTAGGGAGGATTACTTTTAACTCTCTATCGTTTTACATCACTTAAACTCTCCCACCGGATCTTCTCTTGCTCCCACACACACACCAAATTCTGTTTATTCACTTGCAATAGCTTCAATCTTTGCTTCTTTTTGCATAGCTCCTTTCATCTCACTGGTATGCTTTTGCTCCCCGGCTCTCAGCATTCATCACTAAGTCTTCCCCATCACTCTCGTTCTGACTTGGATCAGGATCAAATACTCCCCTTCGCTAAAATCAGAGGCGCAAACAGTTTTAGATCATCCCCGTGCTAACGCTAGCGCTGACCTGCTCTCTACTGTACGTCCTCAGTGGCACTAAGGAGCCTGTTGTGCATATTTCATCATTGCATGGCTGTCTAATTAGGTCAGTGTGATCCTCTCATTCCCATGGCAACCAAAGTGTAGTCTGAGAGAGGGGGGAGAGAGCAGGAGAGAGGGAGATTGCAAGTGACTGAGCCTGTTGGTAAATGATGCAAGGTTGCCTGTGTGTGGGTGTTTCTGAGTGAACGAGGCGAAAGGAGGCAATGGAGTTGCCACCGGTTACGATGAATTCTATTAGCACAGTGGGATTAATGGATGAAACAACACCTCCAGCGACGGGCATTTTGAGCATTTTTTTCTGTACTTCTTATAATCGAATTTCAGCTGAACTGTTCTCAGGATCTTTTACCAGATAGTATTTTACTGAGGTTACCTCTCCTGTAACAGAGGGAACAGTGTGATATAAAAGGCAGCTTAGTGCCACCCTTTGCGTCTCGTGGTGAGTGCTCCCATCATCCAGAATTTTCTCTGCAAGCAACAAAAGATCCGACTTGTTCCCATAGCATTAAATGTTGCTGCTTTGCAAAAGCCTGGAGTTTCTGTGAAATACATCCAAGGTGTCTCCTGACATCTGTGCCTATGACACACTAATCGCTGTACTTGTTGATGCAAGGACCAAGCACTGCTTTATTAATGAAAAAAGCTAATAATCCTACCGTTGGGACGTTCAGCAAGAGGTAGTGGAATAAGTTGCAGGACCTTTGAACTGGAAACCAAAGTTTGACTCATGTATCAATTTTGCCCCATAAGTTGTTCAAGAAACACAATTTATTCATTTATTTATTCATGATTTAAGATTTGTACCAACTCAATTTTTTGTTGTTTTAGTATGGTTACACACAAAATAATTGTGTTTAACAATGCACAGTGGACATGTTGATACTTGAAACAGTGCTATTATCCCCTCTGTGTCCTATGCTAAATTAAACTGACCGATGCTGGTGGTATTCTTTTCTCACAGCACAAATACAGTTGCAGAAAAGCTACAGTATATATTGTTGACACTTTTTGGGGTCTCTATTGAGCACATGACCTACAGAGGAACACCATCAACAGTAACCTACATCTGATTGATATGGGCCGGGGAAAGTTTTTTAATATTAATCTTAATTTTTCTGTTAGCTTTCATGGCCACAAAAGTTTCCCTGCAATTATCTTGTTATGTGTTTATTGGTAATCAGAACGAATGATGATCACAGACTGAGGTTTTGGAGTTGGAAAAGGAGACTGCTAGACATGAGTGTAATAACAAGTGATAATGACCGGTTAGTGGTGTGACTGTATAAGTAAAGTTGCACCTAGCCTCTCTTTTTAGACATAGGGGTTGTCTATCTTTAGTTACACAATATCCAGGCACTTTGGATCTCTTTCAATCAAAAACTGAAGAAATTACCTTTTCTTTCCTTGTTTCTTCTTATCTAATTACTAACTATAGTATTTATATACTGTTCAAGAGTACTGCTCTTTGAACAGTATATTCCAAACAATCCAAAAACAGGCAGTGCTTTAAATTCATTATGCAGATAGTGGACATGTTTATTAAATAATTAATATTAGACCAAGATGGGTGTATAAGCACAAAATACCGAACAGATTACATCTAGTATAGAAATTAATGTGAAATGAATTCATTTCTTCAATGCAATTAATATTATTTGTGACCCATTCTAGCCTCATTTAATTGTTTTCACCATGTTGAGTTGAAAATTCCCAAATGTCATCTAATTAAATCATCTATTATAAATTAGCACATTAGATTCTTAAAAAAAAGAAGTAAAACAAAAACAACTACAACACAAACTTAATAGCCACCCATTTGTCATTTGTGCATCAGTTTCATTTGGCACAACTTCAGAGTAAATATGGGGCCATTTTTGCTTTCCTGCACAGCAGCAGCTTTCTGTCTGTTTGGTTAGATTGCACAGTTTTGGTACCAGGCCAACACATAACAAATGTCACAGAAGTTATAATATGCTATGCATAACCACACATTCTACAGGAGCCTGGGAGAGAACAAAGCAGAGCCAGTTTTCACATAGATATCTGTGTAGGCTATACTACTACTACCACTACTACTACTACTACTACTACTACTACTACTACTACTACTACTACTAACAATAATAATAATAATAATACTTTTAAATTTTTATATTTGACCTTTCATTTAAATAATTAATATTATGGCAAAATATAAAATAAATAACTGAGTTTCATCAATGAAAACTGCAAAAAAATGTGTCAGTTGTTTTAGAAATATTTCCTTGAATTTTGCTAGACTAGAAAATAAATGGTATGTTTTTCAGGTTTTTCCAACTGTATTAAATTTTTTAAGCCACATAGCTTCAATAAATATAAACTGAAATGTGATTTAGAATGTACTGTGCTTTACACTACAACTTCAGCTGTATTAAGTTGTAAGTATAAATCATGCAATGATTTAATTACAGTTGAATCTTTATAAACATAAATGCAAAGACAGTTTTTCTTATTTTCTTTTTCATTTTGCCTCAGTTCTTTCATTATCACTGTTCATCACTCTGAATTCTCATTATATTGCTTAATAAGTATTAATAAAACTGTCAGATTTAACAACACCATGATGGCCTTACTGTAACCATGATGTATATTCCAGTCAGATAAAATGGCAAGCCTACATTTTCCTCGCAGCCTTCATAAAACCATCTCTGTGTCGCATGAAATTAATTACATCTGTGATTTACTTCACTCTAGCAAGTTAGATTGAAACACTCAACCTTTTTATCAAACCGTACTCTTAACTTATCTCTGCATAGAATATCAATATCAGCAAAGATTCAACAAGGATAAAGGACAGATTGTTAGTTCTTCCATCCTGCAAAGAGTGAATCGTTCTCATAACAGACTTTATCATATTTCTAATAATTTTATAACTTTTTTTTTTTTTTTTTTCTAAATTTTGCGCCTTCTTATTTTTTAGGTTAAATAATAGAACAGGAAGAACTGATATTAGTACAAGCCCTTTTAAAAAAAACTATATTATGAAAGCAAAGAAAAGAGAATAATTAGTCATCATCAGTAAAGATTTTATTTATTCTTTTTGTCGTTAAAAAAAAAAAAAAGACTCAGCACTCATGTTGCACAGACAAGCAGTAAAGTCAGTGAGGAGCTTTATTATTGATGCAGCCAAGTGTATTGTTGGAGCCATTTCCCTCCCACATGTTGGTCAGGTTCACACCGGAACACCTGTGACTCATCTAGATGAGCTCTTTACATAAGCACTGCGTCGCGATAAAACCTCCACAGGGTTTGAAAAGCAGACAATGAGCGAAGCCATTCTGCAACAATAATCCCATGCATCTAAACAGGTCATGTCTAGAATATCATTTGTTTTGATTTTGTTTAGTTTGTTCGGCTGTTTTTATTTCCTCCCTATTTTGTGACCACAAATGAAAATGTCATTTTAATGTGTCTTGAGGCCAAAACTTTCAGGATCACAACCCCCAAAGCTATTGATAAATTAGAGTCAATCAGAAAGGAAGAAAAATGTTACCACTCTATCAATTCTGTTTGCAGGCCTCACAACCCTGCAGGTTGTTCTGGATACAGCAGCGGAAAAGAAGTGGCAGGTGACGGCCATCAATGTGGGGAATCTCAAAGATGAGAGGAAGGATGAGGCCTACCGGTCACTCTTCCAAGATCTGGAGAACAAGAAAGAGAGGAGGGTGATCCTGGACTGTGAACAGGACAAAGTGAAAGACATCATGGATCAGGTAGCCTACTGTTAAGTTTTTGTCTAAAAGCTCTTAAATTAGAGCTGCAGATGAATGTTAACTAAGCAAAGGGCTCTATATAAATGTTTGTTGTTTCTCCACAGAAATTGTTCTTTGTGGTCTTAAATACTAGAATTCTGAAATTTGACATTCCTAATTATAAAAAGCAACAAGGCGTATCGCCATGTCGTTATTGCCACAAGATAAGTTATGCTAGATAGTTAATTATCTAATGACCATGGATTAATATGTTGTGGTCATGAGTTGTTTTTTTTCTCAGTGTCAGTAAATGGACTCTGTAGAAGACACCATAATGAGAAAAATGAAGGGAAAAAAAAGAAAAAAATAAGGATAACAACCCTGGTGTCCTTGAATTCTTCCCATGGAACATATTAACAGTAAATGTAAATATGTGCATTTAGAAAATAAAAACACATTGTCTAATGGACAGTCAAGTTAATTTTACTTAAGCTTTACAGATAAGGAAATCATGTTGACTAGCATTTTTAAACTAAAGTAGGTGAATGTTAATTGAGGTCAGTGTCAACAGCCATTTTCTCTGTTTATCAGGAAAAACAGACGGTTTAGGTAAAAGGGTTCTGCCTAATGGCATTGTATTGGAGCACAAATTACTGTTATCAAAACGCACATCTGCTCTGATTTAGCTTGTTTACTTCCAGTCATGGTTAAACAGCTTAAATGTGTGTGTTGATAAGAGAAAATTGTTTGGAATGGAATACTGTATCTGTTTAGTATCTTTTCTTTCTTTTAATGTTTGGGTTAACAAGGACAAAATACAATGTATTAACATCCACATGTGGTTTTGGAGTCAACCTTTGTCATATTTACTATGTATTTATTGTAATTGTAGGCTGGCTGTGCTTGTGTGTGACATATCTGCCATCTAACCTTACAGGTCATCACAATCGGCCGACACGTCAAAGGCTATCACTACATTATAGCCAATTTGGTGAGTTTAACAAACCTCCACATCATTTATATTTTAGAATAGTAGTATTCCTTTACTGAGTTCCTTGATTTATTTATTTAGTTTTATGCATTGAGCTTAAGTATAATTATTGACATTTCCTTTCTGATTTTTTCAGGGTTTCATTGATGGAGACTTGTCCAAAATTCAGTACGGAGGAGCCAATGTTTCAGGCTTTCAGATTGTTGACTTTGATGATCCTCTGGTTTCAAAGTTTGACCAGCGATGGGAGGCTTTGGAAGAAAAGGAATATCCAGGTGCTGACAGTAAAATAAGGGTGAGCATCAGCATACTGGTACATTGTCTTCTTTCATAAACTTAGCACATCACCTCATGTTAGATTTTGTGTACACTGTAAATTACATCCAAAAGATGTTTAAGTTTGAAAATGTATTCTACTTAATCTACAGTATGGTACTACCCTCCATCCCGATGCTCAAACTCACCATTACTGATAGACAGTTTGTCCTATTTAATGTTTTTGAAAATGAAAAATATTCTATCGCTCCTTATGGCTACAAAATCAGGCTGGGAAAGCATTTAGACATGTACAAAACAGAACTGGTAAGTACACAATAGGGCATGAATATTAAAAAATTTAAAGAAACAAATACCGTCAAAATATATGCAGTCTAATTGGGAGAATAGCCTGTAGAAAAAACAATCGGAAGGATAGTGAGCAGCAGCATCGATGAGTGTTTGTGTGGCTTGGAACATCAGAAAATGAAATTTTTACAGAATGTGCCTTGTTGGTCAACCTCAATTATCCTGTAGAACAATCTCAACTTAGAATCTGAAGTTAAAAGCCAGATTTTCAATTAATTATACAGAAAAGATAATTAAGCAAGGTTTTAGTTGATGGTTTGATTTGAAGTGGAGGTTTGATGGTTTCTTAAAGGAGCTAAAAGCGAAATTTTTCGCCGTTAGGCGGCGTACTGTGGAGCTGTCTCAAACCAAAACAAAGCCTGTGTCAATCAATGCCTCTCTACCTCTCCCCCAACCGAAAAACCACGCCCATCTTTTTTTTTAAAAAAAGGAAAAACTCCTCTTCGCCTCATACAGTTTTACTTTATTTATTCATTTTAAACAGAGAGCATGTTTAAAATTATGTTGGCCTAAAAACAGTATAATTATATATTTTCTAAAACTAATGCAAATATGACTAGTTCAAGATGGGGTGTACTTGTGCAATACAACCTGGGCTCAGCTAAGGACCGCAGGTTATTCTAATTATTCATCGTTATGATCCAAAACATAAAAATTTTAAAGCAAGCCATTTTTATTTTGATGCAACTTCTTAGAGAAGCAGCAGCTGGTCTGCAGCGGCAGGTAGCAGTGAGTGGCTACCGTCTGTGGAAGAGGAAAACAGAGACGTGGACGAGGTGAATCCGCTCCGTGAGTCACGTACCAGAAGAACAGCAAACTGGAGTTCTTTTTGGTCTCGCAGCTCTCTTCACCTGGAGAATGCCAGACCAACATTAATCCGCGTTTTGTCCTCTTGGAGGTAATATTGGCTCCTTGTCGTCTTCGGTCGGACGCTTCCCACTTCTACCGCCGTGAGTTTGTGCCATCTTGAGTGCGTGCACTGTGCCGTAACTCCGCCCTGTGGCCGCTGTTTATAAGGACGGGGGTGCGTGTTCGTACATGGACGTACATGCACGCGCGGCTGGGCGGGCTGGTAAATACAGAGCTGGAGATCAACACACAGAGGCGCTGTGTGACGTCGCGCTATACTCCAGATGAAAATACACACCCGGTTCTTCACAAAAAGATTTTTTAATTCTTTCAGTGTGAAAACAATGAACTTCTCTTTTAGCCCCTTTAATGCGGTCCATAGACCAAAATGGTGCACAAGCACTTGTAGTCAAGTCAATATCGCAGCTTGCGCACGCGTCACGTTACCTCACGTCAACGCGAGCAGCCAATGTGCCAAACTGACATTAGCGACGCGTGGCGGCCATGATGCGTATCGGACACGTCGCCAGCAGCAAGTACATCCCAGCCCTAACAATGATGAAGTGAATGTTGAGGAGGGGGAAAGGCGGTTCAGCCGACCCTCCTTTTCCTCTTGGTGTCTCTCTCTGTTTCCCTCTTTGTCCTGCACGCTCAATGTCTCTTGTCTCATCTTACCTCCATCTTTCTCTACCTCCTTCGTGTATTTTTCCCCCGTGTCATCCCGTAGTGCTTTCCTCTATTTTAATCTCTCCCCACTTTCTCTTCTATGCATCTCTCCCAGGACCATCCTGCTCAGTGTCATCTCCCTGCTGAATGAACCCAACACGTTTTCTCCTGCCAACGTGGACGCATCCGTCATGTACCGCAAGTGGAGGGACAGCAAGGGCAAGGACAGAGAATATATTGAGATCATCAGGTACCACGAGAGATAACGGGCACATGCAGCGCATCTGGTCAGGACAACAGAAACAAAGTTCTGGCATTGATGCCTTTCTTTTTTTCCCTCCATCTCACAGAAAGCAGGTGCTGGCTACCAAAGCTGAAGCGGAGAGAGACGGCGTCAAGGTCCCCGTCACGTTGGACGAATACTGCGTCCGCACCCAAGTCCCACCCACAGACGACGGCTCAAACCTCTTATATGATGACTACTACGACGACGAGGAGCTGGAGGAAGACGACGAGGACGACAATGAAGACTGTTGCTATGACGAGGACGACTCTGGGACGGAGGACTCCTGACCACGCCTCCCTGTGATGTCACCCACCACTTCCTCCTCCCCACCGCCCCGGACCAGTTCTTGCTCTCGCCCACACATGAACTGAACTTGATTTCCTTCCCTTTTACTTCCGAGTCTTCACTCAGCACGGCCCCGGGTCCGCGCTCTGTCACATGTGCAGTCGTAGTGCGCACACTAAAGCCTGATGCATTGAAGAAAAGAAAGCTGCAGTTGTTTTTGGTTCTTTCAGCGTTCTCTTTTACTTTTTTCACCCGTCTGAGCAGAGTTATAAACGATGCGCAAGCAGTTTCATAACCTCGTGCAATCTCCATCTCACGTTGATCTTCACTGATGCTTAAAAAGCTCCTTGTTTCGAGTGTAATGAAGCTTTATCGAAGCTAAAGAGCACGCTCTTCTTTTACGTCTTTGTTCGGCAGGAATGTAAAGCCACAGATCAGATCACTCTAAAACAAGAGGAAAGCATTACCAGGGGAAGCTAATTATGGAAAAATGGCATACAGTTCGCATTACGAAAAGCCGAGTCATTTCCGCTTGAGCCGTGTGTTTAGACCTCCCGTTAGCAGGCCGTTAAAAGCCCCGTCACACTTCACCTCTTAACTTTTTTAGCTGCAGGGCTTGTGCTGCTCCAAACGGGGATGTTAGCCGTTTCAGAAAGCTGCTCGCACTCCTTGGTGCCTTCCTTGTATCCCTGATGTCCCGCGTCTGAGTGGCTGGCCAACCAGCTGAAGCAAAACCCTACCAGCTAGCCACACAAACTTGGCAGAGCGAGATTTTTCAGGCTCAATATGATGTGTCCTCTTGATGGAAGAAGCTTACGTATTCATAGCAGCACCTGTCAGATTAGTCGGTGGGAGTGGAAAGGTAAAATCCAACAGCTGATCTAAAGAAAGGAACGTAGATCAATCAGCCGTCACTTGCTGCCACCAGCCTTCATCCTACAAGCACCTGCTGCTAGTGGCCTGGATGCACTAACAATCTAGCAAAGCCTAGCTGCTTGTCTAATCTGATGTACTGTATTTTAAAACAAAAAAAACAAACTATGCAGTCAGTGCTTGAACTTCCTTAATATGCAGAGCTTTAACCGTGGCAGCAAAGCTGAGCAGAAGTCCAGCTTAGTTCTCTGTAGCGGTGAGGGTTCCAGAGTGACCGACATCATGCAGAGGTGGACATGAGCAGCTGTATGTCTTTTATGTTTATTGGTGGTTTGTGGTTTCCAAACAGAGTAGCACAAGTAACCTCAGCAGAGGAGTCACGTTCTACACTAACCTTCACAAAGCTTGCCCCCTACTGGTGTCTGTGTGTGCAACTTATTTTTCCTTCCTTTCTTTTTTTATACTCTTGATTGCTCTACGGGTCTGCAGCCATCTTAACTCACCTGAGCCAATGAATCCCGTTAACCTAGAGGAGATCGGGTTGCAGTGCAAGTGGAGGTGCAAGAAGGATGGAAAATGGCCCGATGAATATGCAGACTAGCAGTTTTGTTTTCAGTGCTGTGCATACTCTGAGGCCTTCACCTGCCAGGGGCCTCATTTATCTACTGTGTGTAGAAACGGTCCCAAATGTCATCCTACAAAGAACAATTGGAAGCAAAAATAAATGAATAAATAGGTAAAACATCAGGGTGTATCTGTCATGCAGAGGCCAGTCTGCACAGTAGTAAGTGATCCAGCATGTTTTAAATCGCCTGCTGGCACCGTGCATTGTCATTTGCATTGAGAAACCCCCATTTAACCACGTATAGAGACAACACATCCCTTTAGAAGCCATGTGGAAATCGCTTGTTTCTCCTCGGAGTGGTGGAAAGACAGAGAATTTTGTCTAAGTTTGAAGCCAATCAACAATCTGTGTAAAGTGAAACTAAGGATAGATAAAAGCTGCAGAGAGGTGTAAACGTTTCACGATCAAGGGGAGATCTTTCATAATTTTGTTTAGAAGAGAGATTGTTATATCACCCAATTTCAAACCATTGAAATAAATCAAGAAAAATGTATTTTAAAAAAGCGGGATGTATCTACAGCTGAAAGACGGAATTTTTTTATTCTGAAGCTCACTGGTTAACCTCGATTGGTTTTATATGTTTGATGAGTCTGCAAAAGAGGTGGAGACTTGATTTGACATAATTTGCACAGCATCATCATAGCTGCCCAGCTTTCATCAGATGTTGAATAGTTTGAGATGAATGTGCTGGTCTGGAGAAAAGACGCGTCCTGCACAGATGATGTAAAGCAGCTTAGTGACTGACAGGCGATGTCCAACCTGTCTCAAAACAGAAACAAAACCACTTCATTGGAATAGCAGATGTAACTTTGCAACACAGATCCCAAAAATCATGGTAGAACTCTGACAAGATCTCATGCTGCATCAGAAATCTCAGCGAGCAGTTTTAAATATTGACTGTCAGATCAGTAATGCTCAGTTCTCACTTGTCCATCGCAGGTTTCTTTTGTAAAGCATTTAAGCTCCACGTCTATTTTTTCTGAAAGATTTCAAATTATTATTCTGACTTAATGAAAAATGACTGACAAAAAAACTGAGATCTCTGCAAAACCAGCAGAAATGGTGCCTGTTTGTAGGGTTTGTATCTATGCATAGAAAGAATTTAGCTTAAATTGACACATTATTCTATGTGCAGTAAAAGTTGATAAATCCAAGACTTAATGTGTCAAAAACGCATTAAGCACACTTCTGTGCATACATACAGATGCTAAATGAGGCCCCAGGAGTCCTCCGTTGCACACTAAGCACATAACCACCATCCAGCAGTATTTTGAAGAAAGTTTTCATATTTCCATTATTGTGAATATTCCCTGATCGTTTAAAATGTGTTTGGAAAAGTGTGAAGAGGAAGCATAAAATGGGAAAGTTCTGGGATAGGGTTATTCTCCAAGCATGAGCATGCTGAAATGTGTTTTGTGGTTTTAGATCTGCTATAGAGGTTGGGATTGTGTCCAGGATAAAGGTTCATGAACTCTATTTTACCTGAAACTGTTGCATTGTGACTGGGCTGAGGGTTCTTTTGTTTTGTTTTTGGGCTTCTCTTTGTTAATGTCATATTTTTTTATTTGCAAATTGTGGTGTGAGCTGCAATGTATTCTTATATGTATTAAGATAATTAAATTGATTATACAGAAACCAGGGTTGTTAATGGGCAATGAGTAAAGTTTAAACTATTTTTACACACTTCCCTAACAAGAAAAACGTACAGAACCAAACTTTGCTGTAACGATTGTGTGGCTCTGAATGCTCCATGATAAATGATCATTACTGGGTCATTTATGTCCATTAAATGATTTAAAACCCCCTCACCCATTTATGTTTTTAAGTTCTGGGATTTCATTTTTTTTCTTGTCAAACTGCTGTTTTCTTTCCTTCCTCTCTCCTTGCCCCCCTCGAGTTGTCTGAGCTCCGACTGGTGGCAGCATCCCTGAGGGAAAACCCAGCATTTAAGAAAACAAAAAGAACCTCAGGGAAAAAAAAGACAACCACCAACCAACAAACAAATCCTTTTCCCGCTAAGTGAACCTGACCCCGGAGGACTCACTTTTTGGCTTCAAAGGACTGTTTACAATCTCTACCTTGATATGCACATGTGGATATTTTGACGATCAGTCGTTTTGTTTTTTTTCTTATGGTTTGTAAATCTATTTAAAATCTGAAATAAAGCTCTTTATTAGATATTGGCTGATTTAATTTTCTTCTTTTTTTCTCCCTTCCCAATTCATTTTGTGTAATTTGCCGATTTCAAGGTCTAATCTGTATTTTTTGTTTTCTTGCAGACACTGAAATTTGTAAGAAACTCCATGTTGCACTTTGAGGTAAGCCTGAAGTCCTTCCTCTTTCTTTTTTTCCTTAAAGTGAGGGAAGCACAGGATGAGATGTGCACGCTGTAGTCACCCTACTATGTTCAGAGGGTGCTGGAGACTTAAAAGGATTTTCTGATGCTTTCCCTGTTATGTCAAAAGTGGTAATGAAGGAAAAACCTATAAATAGATATGGTCATCCCCTTATCCTCTTCTCACTCCTTCTCTCCTAGGACATATTAGTCTTTGGGGAAACAAACGTAAGGCCTTTCCCTGGGTGTGTGAGGTCTTTTAGCTCTGCTTTGTATTAGATAAATGCAAAGCGTAGAAACAATCATTCACTGTAAGCTCGCATCGCTTTACAGCAACCAACCATGTTTTTACAATGATCAACTTGAGGCGCATGTGCTTTATAGTTATAACTGTCTTGTACAGAAAGGCGCTGCTGGTTCTTTTGCTCCCAGATTTTAACATTTTTGTAGTAGATTTACAGCCAAAAGAGTGTGAGTTTGTGTCATGTGTGCACAAGCATAAAAACTGATTTCTCCTCAGTATTTCTAACGATGATGTCATGTGGGCCTGAGCAGTTTTTGCATGTGTTAGACAAAGGGCATGTCTGTCCATGTCTGACAGATTATAATTTTTACAGCTAATGGTTTACCTGTTAAATGTTCCATTTTCTGAAAAGTCTTGAAATTTATTATGAATATGACAATTATGGAAAGGTGTTTTTCTAATTTTTCTCTTGTGATAGTCTCCAAGCACAACCTAACTTTAATAGTATGCACACAGCAAATATCCTTCCATGTCTATTTTATATCAAACACCTTGCTTGGGAAGTGTTTACAAATAGTTGGGACTGAATCTGCTCTGTTTTTGCTGTACAGACACAAACTGGTCTGTATTTCTTTTCCTGAAACCATACTTTGAGAAGAGAGAGGATTAATGTCCTCTTGTTAAGTTCATTACCAAGAAAGTAATCAACAGAAATTAAAGTAATCTGTTTTTTTTTTTACATATAAATATAATATGGCTTAGCTCCCTCTTCACCACGACGGAACGATACAGAGCCCGCATCACTGCAGATGCAGCACCGATCTGCCTATCAATCTCCCGCTCCATCCTTCCCTCACTCACAAAATCCCGACATACTTGAACTCCTCCACCTGGGGCAGGTCCCCACCGCCGACCTTTAGAGGACAAACCACCTTCTTCCGGCTGAGGACCATGGTCTTTGATTTGGAGGTGCTGATTCTCATCCCAGCCACTTCACAGTCGGCTGAGAATCGCTCCAGCGAGAGCTGGAGATTACAGCCCGACAAAGCCAATAGAACCACATCAACCGCAAAAAGCGGAGACCCAATCCTGAGGCCGCCACACTGGATCCCCTCAACACCTCGGCTGCGCTTAGAAATTCTGTCTATTAAATTTATGAACAGAACCGGTGACAAAGGGCAACCTTTGCGGAGTCCAACCCTCACCTGAAACGACAAAGATTTATTGCCGAAAATGCGGACGGGACTCTGACTCCGGTCATACAGGGACCGCCCTCACGAAGGGGCCCGGCACTCCATACTCCCGGAGCACCCCCCCACAGGAGTTCCCGGGGGACACGGTTAAACACCTTCTCCAAGTCCACAAAGCACATGTAGACTGGTTGGGCAAACTCCCAGGACCCTGGAGAGGGTATAGAGCTGGAGGCTGGAGCACGGCCCACTCGGACTCAATGTCCCCCGCCTCCCCCGGGACATGACTGAAGCTCTCCCAGAGGGGGGAGTTGAAGCTCCTTCTGACAGGCGATTCTGCCAGACGTTTCCAACAGACCCTCACTACACGTTTGGGCCTGCCAGGTCTGACCGGCATCCTCCCCACCACCAGGTGGTGAGTTGGCCGCCCCTCTCATGCGGCCACAGATCCAACGATACGACTACAAAGTCGATCATGGAACTGCGGCCTAGAGTGTCCTGATGCCATGTGCACATATGGACACTCTTATGCCTGAACAAGGTGTTTGTTATGGACAATGACGAGCACAGAAGCCCAACAACAAAACACCACTCTGATTCAGATCAGAGGGGCCGTTTCCTCCCAATCACGCCCCACCATGAGGGAGTCCTGGGAGGAAGCGCTCTCCAACACTCCCTCCAAGGACCCCAAAAAGGGTGGGTACTCTGAACTGTCGCTCGGTGCATAGGCACAAACAACAGTCAGGGCCCGTCCCCCCACCCGAAGGCGGAGGGAGGCTACCCTCTCGTCCACCGGGGTAAACCCCAACACACATGCACCAAGTCGGGGGGCAACCAATATGCCCACTCCTGCTCCGCACCTACCGTGAGCAACTCCAGAGTGGAAGAAGGTCCAGCCCCTATCAAGGACTCGGGTGAGTCCAACTATATCTAACCGAAACCACTCAGCCTCGCGCACCAACTCAGGTTCCTTTTCCGCCAGAGAGGTGACGTTCCATGTCCCTAGAGCCAGCTTCTGCCTTTGGCTGCCGCCCAACTATCCACGCACCCGACCCCTACGGCCCCTCCCATGGGTGGTGGGTCCAGGAGGGGGTCCCGGTGACCCACGTTCGGGCAAGAGAACCACGGGACCAATTATTTTATTCATCATGGGGGTCTTTTGGGCCGCTCTTTGTCTGGTTTCGTCGCGGAACTCTAAAACCCCTCCAACATGATAAGGTGGCGGCCCAACCTTTTAATTTTCAACACAAAGATTATCTGTTCAAATTTTTGGATTGCACCATAAGCATGGAAGCTGCCATATTTGTGCCACCATCCTATCTGTTGGGTCTGTGAACAGACAAACAACTGTATGAAGTAGTTATTCTCTAACCTTTAACATCGCTCATTTGGTTTAGTTTGGGAGAAGAAATAGCTTAAAATGCAAATAAAATGTGATGGCACACTTGGACAAAATTCCACTGACAGACACTGTCCATTCACAATTGCGCCTGGAATGTAAAGTCATTTCTATCCCCATCTTTACCACTAGATGTCATTAGCTCTTACAGACTATATCTTAAAACTTCAACCTTGTTCACACCAAAGTTACTTTATACATAAAAAGACTGTGCAGTTTGTCTCTAGACATGAAATCTAGATGTCGGATTGGTTCTTGTAGATGCAACTTATTGATTAACAGGTATTTAAAAACAATGAAACTGTCATGTCACTGTTTCTTTTTTTTCTTACAGCCCCAGCTTGCACAAAGTCTGGTAAGAAAACATGTCTGCTGGGTGATCAACTGCAGAAATTCAATATTCGCTCTAGTGGCGATTTAGCTTCAACAGATAAAATCAGCTCATTTGTTTCTGTTGTGTAATGAATTGCTTTTTCCCTCTAGAGAACTTTTTGCCTGCATGGTTTCATGTTGTACTGTGCATGTTAGAAGTAACTTTGGAGAGCAATATTTACTTTAATAATATGAAAAATGCAGATTTAAAGGATTTCCTGACGCCAGGAGCAATAAACTATTCCATTACTTGGACAGTTTGTTTCTGTGTAATACCACTAGAGGTCAGCAACAGCTTGCTTCTTATTGCACTAAGCATTGTGCCAAATGTTCACAAGCCTGCGTCACCACGCGATACAATGGATTTGTGTCCAAATAAGCTTGAATATGAGTGTAATTATGTACTTTGATTTTCAAATTCAACAAGCCATTAAAGAGTCTCTGCTTTGTTTGTCCAGCTAACACCTTTGTGATGCTCTAACTAGAGACATAAGCTCAGGATGTTTACCTGGTCATGCCGGCAGCGCTGTGAAGAAGAAAAATAAATAGATAATTATATGTGCCATAATTGTCAAACTGCAACTGTATAGATTAACCGGCAGGAAGTGCTGAGCCTTTGCATACTGCTCTGAGTCGCACGGTTCCTAATGTCTCCATACTTATTTCTCCTGGCTGATGCCGGCCCACCTAAGGCAGCCAACAATCTGTCTCCTGAAAATGAAAATCATTAATCTGTGAAGTGGCTTGAATGCGATTTTATCTGACATAATTATGGATCAATATTCCATATTTTGGTGCTTCAGGCCAGCAATGAACGCACACAGTGCTCCGCTGTCCTCTCTGTGATCATTGCTATCCCCCCCATCCTTTTACTAAATCTCCCCATAGTCATCCCACCAGTCTCCCCTCACAAGAATATACCATATTTGCTGCAGAGTCCATCAAATTTGCTTCCTGTGGTGACAGGTGTGACCTTTTGCCCTGCATGTGTCCAATCCAAATGCCAGTTCAGCGAAGCAGAGAAAGCAAGGCACTCAAATGGTGCTGGCATTTGCAGAATTGCTTTGCTCTTCAGTGGTTTCGCTCGTACTTTGCACGGTGTGTTTGTCTGAACGGATAACTTTCATCTAAACTGCACTGTATGAATACGGATCTGGATCTGAGGCAGATGCTCCAACCAGCAGCTGTTTCACACTGTGACCATGAGTCACGCGCGCCACGGGGTCCCTCTGCTCCAACCGGCAGCAGATATCTCCAGACCCAAAGTTACTAAAAGGCAGATGAGCCCAAGCTGTGGAGAGCAGGAGAATGAGCAAGCTGGGGGAACCGCAACAGACTGGAGAGGTGACGAAATGTGAGATTGGGGGGGTGGGGTGATCCATATGTCAGTGCATGAGATGTCTCCAAGGCAACAGAAGCTGTGATGAAGGTTGGAGCAGGTTGGCAGGCAGGAAGAAAGATGGATGGCAACAATTAGAGGGAGTGGGGTAAAAATGGACCTTACGATGCGTCAGGCCTCTTTTCCTTTTTTCTTTCTTGTTCATCCATGAGTAACCATGAACGTTGAGAGTAAATGTGCATACAGGCACATACACACAAACGTGCTGCACTGAAGGGACACGTGTTCAAACCTGGAGGTATACACTTAAACTCCTGCTGAGCTTTTGTGACGCTCCTGCTCAGCCTCGCCTCTCCCCGTCTTTCCAGGAAGCCGATCGGACATCCATGTTGATAATGTTCCAAAGCGATGCCACACGCTCCTAGCCTGGCTATCCCGACTCTAATGCGAGCATATAGTCTGGCCAAGACTAATACAGACACTGTTTCTGAGAAGAGACGGTTGACCCGTCTCCTTCAAATGTCGCTGTTTGTGATTGGTCGAAGCTTAAATCAATCAAAGCTGAAACCAATCACAGCACTCTTTTCTCTGATTTCTGTTTAGCCAGCGCGGCTA
>JAVQJG010214577.1:0-29645 GCA_036024015.1 Craterocephalus amniculus
TTTTTTTAAATAAGCCAATAAGTAGGAGTCTGTGATCTGATAATTACCACAAGGGTGATTATCTTACTGCAAGAAGGTATTTTATGCAACCCCAACTGATGCAATGAGGAACTTATCAACCATGTGGAAAGATGCCTGGCAAAGTCGTGGAAAAGATGTCAGAGTTTAAGAAAGGTCAAGTCAATGGCATGCATCAAGAAAAAGAGAGAAAACCTGTAAAGCCAGGCAGAAACTAAGATAATTGGGTTCAGAATTATCTAACGCATTAATAAAAACTGAAAGGTGGGGAATTAAGGTCTTCCAGGAAGAAATGTGGTTGGAAAAACATCCTGAATGATGATCAGTAACTCCTTAAATGTTTGGTGAAATCAAATCAGGAAAAAAACAACAGTAAAGCTCAGTGCTATGTCTAATGGGGAAAGTGAGAACATTTCCACATGAACAATGCAAAGGGAAATCAAAGGATTGGGAATGAAAACCACTGAAAGGAGAAAAAGGTTTCAGTATGCTGGGGCATGAAGACTGGACTGGGGAGCGATTGGAGAAGCTTGTTTGGTCTGATCAGGCCAGAATATAAATGTACAGTTCCTTCCATCAGTTGTATACAGCATTAAATGTCATTATATTTATATATTAAAAAAGCAAAAGTCCATTTAATTCCTTTTTCTTTACTTTTAAAAGCCAAGTTTTTGTCTGGGATGCATTGCTGTGGGTTCATAAGTGTAAGTTAGGTTTAATCTTGTTGCATTTTAAGTCAAATTCTTAGTTTAATTATAGCTTGTTAGCTGTCTTAGCTTCAATCAAAGAGCTGAAGCTAGTTTCCCATTACATTAAAATATTTATGTTTATATCATAGCAACTCCACTTAATGAATGAAAGCCAGATGCTACGAAAAGGCCTCTGGAATAAAAATGTCTTATATTAGTGAGATAAAAAATGTTGAAGTTTGAAAGTGTAATTTATATCTACGTTTATAGAGTATAAAGTGTTTTAGATTTTCCTAATTAAAACCAAGGTCTATTATCCTTTGCTCTAAATAGATTTGATTGGGTTAGGTTTTTTATTAAACTTCACAAGAACCTCACGACATGCTAATGCTGGATGTCAACAACTTTACAGCTGATGTTGCTGCCTGAATAACTGGAGAGAAATTAAAGAAACAGTAGTTTGCTGTAACCGTTATAATGTGTCATTATCAAGAGCAGCATCATTGTCAAGTGCAATTCTCAGCAAACTGACTTGGTCTTGTTTTTCCCATCCTCTCTGAAGAAAAAATTAATTTCTTCCAGTTGTTTTTTTATAACCTTGTGAAACCATACTCCCATCACTACAGCTCATTTTCCTAGTACTTCCAATGAAAATCGTTTAAATAGACATGTTTTAAATCACAAACAGTGCAATGCATATAAACTTATTAAAAATAGAAAAAGATACATCTTTATCAGTGCTCTGGCTTTCCATGCCTAAAATGTGCCTGAGTACAGGGTTAGGAAAATTTGAACAATGGAATATTCTAGCAGAAATACTAGCCCAGTGCAGACACAACAGACTTTCCTCCTCTTGTTGTATTTGAAGGCCACCCTCTAAATATGTGAGACAATATACAGCCCATAATAGCTCTACATAGAATAAATTAAATGAAATTATGTATGAATCACAAATCACACTTGTATGAAGTCTTAGTAATTTCACTGGTCTTTAAATAAAGTAAACAAATAGTTTGATGGAGGCTCTTCCAGAACTCCAGGCTGGGGTCAAGAGCCCTGCAGTCCATTTTAAAGTCAGCTGCTCGGATAAAACCGTGGAGGTTGTGTAGTTTATAGTGAACAGCCATTGGCAGGCATCCAAAAGAGGATGTCTAAGTTATTTATGAAGCCTCGCTTGACAAAAGACAGCATAGCTTCCCATATTCAACAAGGCTGCCTGCTTCGCCACCGACAACGAATAAACGCCTTTAAACAACAAGTCTGGTGTTCAGCAGAGGAAAGCTGAATTAAGTAATCGACAACTAAACTCTTTATTGATTTATTTGCTTTTAACACACACATTAAGGTGTGTTAATGCCACGGTAAGGTGCACACGCACACACATGTGCACACAGAGGCCAAAAGTTCAGGTTTCAGACGACTCATCTCTGAATCTGGGCTGCAGAATGCGAGACCGTGAATAACTGTTTTAACACTCAGCCGGCGCAATGTGTGGTCCAGGCTGGACAGTCCCAAGCGGAACTGTCCGTCTGTCCGTTTGTGTGCGCGTGCATGTGCACATTTGACGTCAGGCCGTGGAGGCACACGTGTTTCATCTTCATCATTTTCTTCAGGAATGCACACCTTATTCTGATCACTCTTAAATAACAATTAGCCTTTATATCTCGCTGTTAGCACCTCTTAAACTATTTTGTTTTACATGTGAATTAAGGCCGGAAGAACACATTTTAATGTATTCTGAGTTTAGACCTTTAAAACTTTAAGTCCCCCGGTTGGATGGACAGCTGGTCATCAGGTTAAGAGCTAAGTGTGAGATTAGCTTGAAAAAAATGTCATTACATCAGAAAATATTGCTATTATTGACAATTTTTAAATGATTGACGTGAATTTTGACCATCTGATTGATGATTGGCCACAATTTACACGCCGAAAAGGTTCCACGTGTGTTTTTCTGGTTTAAAGATCGTCTATTTGCAAGAGGGGAGTCGCGTCCTCGCCACTTTCTGCTAACAGGTGCGAGGCTGGAGCACCTGCGTGCCGGCCGTGACAAATCAAAGGGGGTGAAAGGTCAAACGTGCAATGTGGAAGACATGTTCCGCGAGTGTCAAGACCTTACGCAACACGAAAGACCTATGCGGGGAAATACAGCAGGAGAAGCTACGAGCAGAATGCCATCTAAATTTGTTTTCTTGCTGCCTTCGCCTGCCTCTGTGCGTTACAGTCGGCCTATCAGAAATCATCAGGAGCAGATGGCCCTGAGGCAAAAACAAACATCACAAGGAGAAGGAGGAATGAAAGAAAGGGGAAAGAAGAGAGGAGCATAAGGGAGCTGAAGCCCTGCTTTTTCCCTCAAACTGCGGAGATGAACCGCAGATGTTTGTCGACAGAGGATGAGCCGTCTCTAACAGCTGTTCGGGGATCAGATTTGTGTCAGTATGCAGACGACCTCCTGCAGTGATAAAATGCTCTAAAAACCACACGCAAAGTGACATATTGGTAAAGAAGAACAGGAAGATTTTTGCGAGTAAGTTACGGTTTTTTTTTGGCTCCGATTGAAGCCAAAAACATGCTGATTTGAGCTTGATAAACGCCCAATGAAATATACTTTTTAAAGCTTTTGTGCTTTGAAATTTTCCATTAAATTGTCCCTGGGTTATCGTTAGTCGATGCTTTTTACACCCTGCTCCACTGCTTGATAACTACGCAGCAAAAAGCCAAAGCAAAAAGTTTAAATGTCAACTTTTCAGAGAATGGCAGCCCATGTTGCTCCAAGACGGGAATTTATAGATTGTATACGTGCTTGTGTGTGTGCATGTGTTTTTCCCACGTCACCACAGAAGTTCATAACTACAGACTTCATGGATGTGTGTCCCTGTTCCTTCAGTCTGTATTTAAGCTGAACATTTCTTTTAGGATTCTTCTTTGTGTTTTTTTTTTAAACGGACACAGTCCACCACACGAGGATACATGATACCGTTTCTGCTTGTGGGCACAGTCAGGTCAAACAGTCAAGTTCATTCTCAGTGTTTCACTGCTGCAGCTGATTTGAAGTTACAGTGGTATTTTTCTTTTCTTTTTAAAAAAAAAAAAGCAAACATCTTGGTGAAAATAATTGAATTGTTAAAAACTGTTTTTGTAATTGTTTAACTGAACTTTCAGATTAAATAATTATTAATATCTTTGAATCAGATTGCAGAACAGATTTTTTTTAAAAGTACTGTTCAGAGAAATATCAGAATGAAGTGGGGGAATCACTGATTGTGGATACTGTAACGAAGAAGCACAGTCGACCTTTCAAAGACAGAAAACAAGAATACACACTGATGTAGTTTTCCCAGAATGAAACTGGAAAGGGTTAACAAAATAGTTTGGAATAATGCCGAAGTTGGTTGTTTTCCTTCCAATGAATAATTCATGATAACCACATGTACTCATTTAATTGCTTGATATTCTTTCGTTGGATGGCATTAGACATCTTTGTAATCTCCATTTCAACCACGAGATGTCAAAAACTTGTGTGCTGTTACTTTAAAGTAGCCCTATGTTACTTTCTGACCTTAAAATGTGTGTTTGTAACTGGTTTTAATGGCCCACTAACATTCCTTAAACGCATTCCTGGAAGCATTGTTAAGGTCACATTGCTGAGAAATTGCACTCCACATCTTTTTTTCTGGTACACTGCATCGCTTTAAAGCAGCATATCACTTCATGGAGCTGCGTCACACAGAAACACTGAACACATACTGTGGTTGATCCATCAAAGACGATAGACGTCCAAAAGGAAAATATAGAGAGAAAGGAACAAATCAAACGGTGACAAGAATCAACATCAGACTGACTTTGTCACTCAGAAAAGACAGGATGCAAGATGGATGCTGAATTAGTAGTTCAAGTTAAGGAATTTGACTACTAAACAAAGACAATAAGTTTTAATTCCTAAACCTTATCACATAGGTTTAAAGCCCATTTTCTAATGTAAGCCCCATTTGTATGTCTACACCAAAATTATTAGTTTAAATTAAAACCTTTTCATAATGTTTTAAGCTTAAACACATTTTCAATGTCTAAACCTTACCAAAAAAGTTTTCATGGCAAAATCTGTCCATGTTATTTTTAAAGCCTAAACCAAACCAATTAGTTTCCAATACCTGAAATCCTTCCATAATGTTTGAAGTTTAACCACATTTTCAGTGCATACTATAATACTTTAATGGCAAAGTCAATCCACACTGTTTTGTTGCCAAAAACAAACTGATTCAGTTCTAAAGCCTAAACCTAACAAAAATGTTTTAATGCTAATCGAGGAAGCGAGATGGATGGCAAATCAGCTGTAATCAGAGGGTGAAAAACAAAATAAACCAAAGTTCAGTAGTGGTGCTATTTTGTCAGGAGGAGGTATAAGTAAAATTGTTAGGATAACCTCTCTCACCTGGACTGGGACCATCTTTGAATCTCCAAAGATTAAACAGACGATGATATTATCCTGTTGCCACTGAGACACAGCTTTGAGAAAAAAAGCGAAATTTCATGGTTGTTTGTTGATTTTCAGCTTTTGAAGGTGGTTAGGGAAAAAAGTGAAGGTGGATATTTTTGTTTAGGTGTAAGTAAGTAAATTGCAGGGATCATTCATCATTGCATCATCTTTTATTCATACTTAGAATATGTCATGTACTGTAACAACATAGGATAAAACCAATAAAACTTCCAACAATAGGGGGGGAAACTGCCGCTCTGGATGAAGGACACAAGGACAGAAATAAAAGATTTTCTTTTGTGCAGAGATATTTTCTTGGTTTGAGTTCTGTTTGAAGACAGATGTGAAAAACCACAGTTTTCATTATAGTCTTAGAGCGGATCAATGCAAGTCTGGGTATGTTTACCATGCAGTGCGCACCCCAAAGCTCTAGGGGGAGCTCCAGAGCGAGAAACTAGGCGACAGACGAAGAAGAATGTTGTAAACAGAGGCATCTTACGGTTGTCTTGAACAGGCTACGGCTAGTTAGCAAGGCTTCAAAGGCATCTAGTAAAAGTAATTATCAAAGCAGTATAAAAGCAAATAACGAATCGCAGAGTAAACATGCATATTTGTCAAAACGGATTTACGACCGGCCTTATAGGGCTAGTCTCGTGTATTGCGAGATCTCCAAACCAAAACAAGCGCGAGCGTCAATGGGCTAAACTGCAAGCGCCGTTTCTGGTAGGGGAGACCCGATGGAGTAGGAAATGTCCGCTTTTTCATCAGAACAGGTCAGTCAAGCAAAATACTTACTTCCAAGTATGACGATGATAATGCTGCATCGAGCCGCTTTAATGTAGCGAAATATTGCTTTTGGACAGTTACAGGGTACACGGGACCAAAACGGGTTTTTGAAAAATTGCAGGTGACATGTCTCGTGTGTCCCCCCCTAAAACTACGTCCATGGTTCACATGAAAATATTCCCTTTTGCCATCATTTCTCACAGTGTCCAGAAGAGGGCAGTGTAAGCCAACTTACCTATGCAGAGTTGCAGGGTGTGCAGGCTTCCTGTGTGCTGGAAAACAATAGCTTTTCACAAGGAGAAATAAAATATTAATAAGTATTAAAGAGACTCATTAAAATTCATACACAAGAACAAATGGGAAATAAAAGGCATCATGTTAAGGAGGATGTTACTTTAGATTTTGACAAAAATCTTTGAAAAACTGATGAATGCCAGACATGACAGACTAAAGACTACAGACAAACAAGCAGAAGGAACAGAAGGAGGAATCTAAATCAGAAAAGTTGAAATTATACGTCTGAAGAAACGATTTGTATCTGGTAACATCTTATCAAAAGTGAGCTGGGACTGTTGAGAAAGTTTGGGTGGATTTCCATCAGTTTGGGCTGTACATGTTTGGATTAACTACATGATACAGTTTTTAAAAAATACAACATATCACTAGGAAAACAGAAAATAAGTGCAGCATTTTATTTAAAATGTAAAAATACAAAGGGTTTGCACAATTCTAATAAGCTAGAAAGTCAATCTTTGGTAACACCATCTTCCTTTTTGAACAGTCTAAACCCTCTTAGACAAGCTTGTAATTTAAATACTCATCAGAATGAGCTCCCTCAGCTTCTTGAAGGATGTTCCTGAACTTATCTTGAAATCCGTGCCTTTTTGCTCCATTCTCTGTCAAAGTGGTCCCCTACCGTTTCACTAACATTGAGGTTCAAGCTTCAGGGAGGATTCATATCTCTCTCTCTGAAACCCGTCACCGCTGATTTTCAGTCCAGTTCTTGAATTACGTGATAACCAGACAGGACTTTTTATTTTTGGATAAAGCCAAATCATTCAGATCCATATTTCCCGTAAATGAGGTGCCTTAAAAACCTTTTCATTCAATTTCAAGGTGATAATGTGCCATTTCTCTCTTTCAAACCTTGAGGAGAAAACATCACTAATTCCTCTTTTTCATTTTACTCAATCTCCCATCGAGGAACCTCATGTCAATACCAAGCTGGCTCTATTATAGGCCCCACATGGTGGCGCTTTAGAGCCACGCAGACTGTCTCACCATGTGCTCAGCAGCCTCACTTTCCCCTCCTCCTCAACCACCAAGACAAGAGCTGCTGGTGTGCCATCACGCAGATATGTGGAGTTTATCAAGGCAATTCCTTTTATAATCCTCTTGATGCTCGTTGCTGTTGTTTTATCTGTTTAATAGCATTTTATTGCTACATGCTATAAAAAACACCCTTTTTATAGTGGCACCACACACATTGTTTGGGGAATTGACCCTGCCTTGGTAATGAACAGCAGTAAATTTGTAGTCAGTTAAAGAAGAAGAAGGAGGAAAAAAAGACAGGTGGGGCAGGAGGGTGGAGGGACGGAAGGGGGGGAAGGCAATTTTAACCCAAAGAGGAGAGGCGGAATATTTTATCAGAGGGAGGAGGAAGGCTCTCCCATAAAGGTTTCAACACTGCTGATTTTTAATTATTTTTGCCCGTCCAGGAGTCAGCGCTCACTTAATTATATGTTTAAAGAGCAGCATTTTAATTCCACGATATAAATGCCACTTTGTCTTTTTAAGCATATTTATCATGCTGTTTCAGGAATGAAGAAATGGAAAAGCTGAGTTATGTGTGAGCACATGAGGACAGGAGGCAGATTTAAGAAAATCTGAATATGGAAACACTTCTAATAAAAAAGGATTAACAGAATGAACCAGAGTTTAACTGGGTAAATATCTGAGCTGTTCTGGATGCTTGTGGTGGACGTTACTGAAAATAAACTAAAAGAGCTCAAATAATCAACAATTAACATCCATTCACTGTTCCACAGTTATCATTGCTCTTCTCTGGATGAATTTAAAGCACCTTTCGGGGTCAAGGGTGGTTCTCCTTTAGGGAAAAGAATGTAAGAACGATGTCAAGTTCTCCAAGTTAAACAACAAAATATGCCAAAATGGTGTTTGTATTGGCACGTTGACGTCATACGCCACCACCTTAAAGAAGCACGGCTGAACTGTGGCAAATTTTCTCAGCGAGATGTCTCCTAACAACGCCTAATTCGGCATTCACCTTGCATCCTGGATTCTGACTTTTCTCTAATCAGTAAACTCTGTCTGATGTTGACTCTTGTTTTATCTCTTCCTCTATCACTGACCTAGCTCTCAGTTCTTTATGAGGCTTTCCAAGAGCCCAGTTTCATCATCTGAAACCACCCAATTGTATAGTGTATAGTGAATTTTATCCCTGTCACTTTAACATCATGCAATTCTTTACTCTGTTGTTTTTCAGCCAATGAGCATCCATGTCATTGTATGTAACATATCCATCCACTGATGAGCTTAGTCTGTGAGGAGCCGGGTCGGGGTTCATGGATATCTTCTTGCTGGCACTTATATTTAGCGCAAACTTGAACCACTTTGAAGATATATAGCTTTGAGTTTCCAAAATATGCTTGTCTGCGTTAGTTGTTCAATATGCACCCTGATTTACCAAACTAGTGCTCTGAAGTGTTTTACACTATCTTTCCTTATAAAATAACTTCGATTGCATCAGTTTATACTATAACCACTTGGTTAATGTTCAACAGGAGAATTTTTATCAAGTTTAAAACAAAGAAAGCATTGATAGAAGGAAGTGAAAATTTGGCTCAGGATCTATGTTGTTTTAACAATGTCACAAATAATGCAACAAGTCATAAAATATATATCAGTATACCAGGATCAGGCCAGTTTCCTTCAATACCAGCTGTTAAACTAACTTCAAAACCCACTGAATGGTGCCTGAACCCAATCTCTCCTGACTGTAAACAGTCCAGCAGCTTGTGATCTTTATGTGATCTTTGCAGGAAGGTAACTGGAGTGGAGTCTGAGATTGAATTTGCTTCATTTAGCCCTTGCAGCAATTATGACCTGCATCATCAGCTCACCGATACACCGATAGCTGATCCTCCAGAGCGTCTCACATGGGTAAAACTCAGCATCACATAAACACTTATGGCTTTTTTCTTTGAGTGATAGGAGCTGATGGGCATTCGTAAAAGACTGGAAGAATGTCTCCATTTAAAAAGTGTCTCTGCAGTGACTCATCTGCCCAATAATTATGTATTAAAGGTCAAAATATGCACATATTCAGTGTAAATCTTCAGAGGTGTGTGATTCCTACCCGTCTGTGTGATATGTGTTCAGTGTTTTTCGTCTGAAGGGGCTGCAATCAGTGACCAAAAGCCTGAAAGTTAACCAGATAATTACATGTCTATCCCCCCCCGCCTCTCTCTGTAAAACACGTGGCTCAACAGACACAGACCGAAACAGCAGGAAAGCAAAAGGATTCAGCAAAATAATTGAATTAAGGCTGACAATGTGCACAGAGAAATACACCTTCTAAATGTACATGTCTGCTGCTGCTGCTGCTTTCTGAACATGTGAGGACAGCGCTTCCACATCAGCAGGGTGCTAATGCAACAACAATCAAACTGCCTATGTTTGACATTTTCTATAAGCAGCATCTTTGTGTTTGTGTTGTGCGCTGCAGACCATCGCTGTTTTTCAATTTTCGCTGAATCCAATCCCCCGCTGCTCAGTTTCACCAACACTTTAAATGTGTCTGACACTTTCACAGAAACAAGTGACAGTTACCTCTCTGACGACGTCATGCTTGCGTGCGTGGACCCCATTAGTTAGCAGTAGCGTGTTTCTGCCCGCGCCTTTTCAGGTGGTTGCAATCAAATGAAAGAAAAAAAGTGGTATCATGACGGAAAATCTTGATCAGTTTGAGCCAAAGCAGGGAAATGTTTTAAAGAAGGGGAAGGGGGTGTCGGTGGAGAAATGATGAAAACTGATTTTACATGCACACAGAGATGCAGACAGATACAGCAAGAGAAAGAATCAATAGAGGCATTTGGTCTATTATCATAAACACACACTGTGTGTGTGTGTGTGTGCGCGCGCGCCTGTGTGCGCATGGGAAGAATGTTTTTATCTCCAGATGGTTGACTGAGACTTGGCTGGTTGGTACACAGAGTCAGAGAGAAAAAAGCGGGCAGAAGGCGTCTTTTCTACTTGAGCTCGACTAAGTGTGTGTGTGCGTGTGAGTGTGTGTTGGTGTGTACCACGTCTGCCAAAACTGCTTGTCTGTATGTGTGTGTCTGTGTGTGTGTGTCTGACCTTGAAGAAGGAGGCTCAGTTGGAGGAGAGAGGGATGAGGAGCCCACTCCCCCCCCCTCCATCCCCCGCTGTGCCTCCCCCCTGGGTAAAGAACGACTGGTTTCTCATCCTCCTGTCCTCTCTTTTCTCTTTCTTTCTTATCCAATCCATTATTTTTCTCCCCCCGAAACGATCTGGTGTACTCTCCTCCTTTTCATGTGCTTGTGTCTATTTTTTCTCCTGCCTTTCCTCCTCTATTTGATTAAACTCACCTCTTCTTCCTGGTTATCCTCTCATCCTGTCTCCTCTCTTCTCTCTGTTCATTTCCACATGTCCTCTTGCTTCCTCTCTTTTTCTGTCCTCGTATCCCACTCTCCTCTCCACCGCGCGTCCTCTTTTCACCTCGTGTATTCCCCATCATCTCTTTCCCTTCTCCCTCCTTTTCCTCTCAATCTTTCCCTCAGCCTTATCCCCTCCATCTCTCCTCTCTTTATTTTTGTCTCCTCTCATTTCCTCTCCTCTCCTTCCCCTCCTCTTTGTCTCCTTGTTTCTTTTTTTTTTCATAGCATCTCCTTCCCTCTCCATGTCATCTGCCTTCACATTGAATAACTGTGGAGCCCTCCAACTCTCCCTTTCAGCAGCCAAGGTGCTCTGCATGAAAGAGAAGAAAAGAAGAAGAAAGAAAGCCCAGACACGTCTAAAGGAAAGGAGAGCGGGGGAAATCAAATGCCAAACTAAAAGCTTTTTCAAAAGCTTTAGAGACAGCAAGAAACCCGGGGGGTAGTTTGAAAAAGCTGCCATGAGAAACAGTCAAAGAGAAGGTGTGACAGCGGGCCTGCGATATGCTTCATATTCACAAAGCATCCGAAAACAGCACTTTGATTCCTTTGCAACACTTGTATCAGCATGTTTCGGCGCGTTTCACTCACGTGGTTTGACTTTGATCCGTCTCGCTTTCAAATAATGCCATATGTCCATTTCTCATGTTTCGTCACAAAAAAGAAAAGACCTCAGCTCCCCTTAATTTCTGTGCATGTTTCATTTCCATGCTGGCCCCTCTCATCCTCACTGAGGAATCCCAAAAGAAAAAAAGGAATGCAAGACGCTGATTTTTAACACATGAGAGGTACATCAGAGTCCTTTTATTCAGACAAGCTCTACATCCATTCAGCGGTTCAGAATTAGCCAGCGGTGATCTTTAAAAAATACATAAAGGATGTTGGAGTTTAGGGTTGTGGCACGCTGAGCTACCCCTCAAAGAAAAACGGAACAAAAGCTGACTGATCAAATAACCCACTTTATGTAGCTTCAGGTTTCTTTGTGATCAAACTCTAATGTGTCAGCGACCAGATGAGGCAAACAAATCAAAAAGAATTCAAACCAGACATGATCCAATGTGAAATATAATGACAAGTGGAAATATTTTAGTATGAACTGCCTGGAAATACACAATAGTTCAAAATCCTTCAAAATGTTGTAGATGTTCAGGTCCTTTAAACCTACTCTTGAATCAAGTTTGTTATAAAACTAACTGGGCATTGATTATATTTCTGACAGCTCTGCATGATGTTTATTTAGTCAGAGTGCATCAATAAGGTAGCCTGCTATTACATGAATGTGCTTTTGGACCCCTGATGATTTATGAACAGACAGTTTAAGTTCCTCACTTCAACCCCAGATATGAGAGAGCAATAACCAGAAGTCCAGCATTCAGGATTGTACACTTTAACTTAGTCTCCATCTACAAATAAGAAGGAAATGCAAGCCTATTCCACTTCCTATTAGATAAGTTAACTACTTGGGTTCACTCATGTTCACTTTCAGGGTCAATATACAATCACCAATTAATATGCATTTTTTGGACAGCGGGAGGAAGTCATGAATGCACAGGGTGAACATTAAGTCCACATAAAAAAGGCCCCAACAAACATAGAACCTTCTTGCTGTGATGCAGCTAACCACCGAGCAGCATGTTACAGGTCTACATCATTGATTAAGATGATTAAACCAGGATATTTTTACTCTGCAGTTTTACTTGCATGTATAATACAGCAGAATAACCCAAGAGAGAATTTGAAGCTCATAGTGAAATCTAACAAGATGGAAATGCAGAAAAGAACTCCTTATAAATTCCCAACTTATCTGGGCTGTTTTGTATCTCATGCTGTTGTCTGTGAACCAAAGCTATTGTGTGGGCAGCTGTTCAGAGTCATCTGTGAGTTCCTGAATAAACCCCACTTGTGGAAGAAGTTGCCTCTTCTATCTCGCGATCTGTTTGTTCTCTCTCTCCAAACATCTGCTTCATCTTCTCTGTCTCTGGACCTCCGAGGCGTCTTTGATGAGGAGCTTAACATCAGTATAGCTATTTACATTATTTCAATATAGAACCCCATACTTTTAGGGTCAGACTTGTTGAATCCCTTAGACTCACTTCCTCACCACACGTCTGTTTTCCTGTCTGTATACAGGTAACAAGTTTTCTTTCTCATTCAAGCTACAGAACATTGGCTGTCTCATTCAGAGTTCACAAAATAATAACAGAAGTCAACATCATGCAAACAGCTGGCAAGTGTTTTATTTTTAAAACAGGGAACATCTACTTTTGCTGTTTACTAGCTTTAGTAAGTGGCTTACTTTCATCTAAAAAGTAAACAAAAACCCTCCTTTTATAACCATTTCAATCATAGACAGCGCTCCGTGCAGCTGCAGCTGCAGTCTGAGTAACAGGTGAGAACCTGGAGAGGTGATACATGTAAATGGACCGGATTGAGGTTTCCAATGGGAAAGCTGTGTTGCTAACAACAGTTCACACCCCAACACCACAGGCATTAAAGCCAACAGTGAAATAAATACATTTTATGATTTTAAGGGGGACTTAAGAACATTTAAGGGTGGCTCCAGGCCCTCTAAAAGAGACCTACTGATGCACAGGCCCAACTGCATACAGTATGTCTAATTGCTAACACCAACCATTCCAGGTGAAAGTAAAGAAAAAATGTGATAAAGCCACAAATAAAGGCAACAAGTTCCCCCAAATCCTTAAAATAAACAATAACAAAAACATTAAAACTGCAACCTTGAGCCTTGGGAGTAATGTGGTCTGCATTCTTGTGGGACAAATCTAACATCATCGCCCATCATCAAAGGTATAGAATTGATAAGAACACAATAACCAAGTGAACATTTTCATTTTCAGAAGGGATGCTACACTTGAGTGGGTACACCTCACATTTTCTTCACAGAAACATATAATTACTGACCATAGCTTCCCATGTGGAAGGTTTGAAACTGACGTGAACACCTGGGAGACAAAGGGAGACGAGATGGATCACTTTTACCTGACAGCTGGCAACTCAGACACAATGTCAGTGCGAGTGTCTGATGTCTATATGGTTGAATCATAAAAAAAGCTAGTCTGATTATCTTATCAAGTCATACTATAAAAGCCCTGTAGCTGTGGTCTAACCTGCAGGACGCTGTGTGATGTCATTTCTCTGGGGGGCTAAAAATGAACATTTCTCTTAGCAATCAGAAATGATATAATTAGTTAAAAAGAAAACATGAAAACTCAAACCTTTGAGTAAAAACAGCAATAGCTAGCACGCTCATACATATGTGTCCCGTTCATATGATTTTGTATACTTTGAAAAAAAAAGAAAGCAATCATGTATAATGATAATGTCATCTACTCATTTATAATTAATCATACTTTAAGTTTGCCTAAGATTTAATCTCTTAAAATCTACCTTTTCTAAATAAACAAAAATTAGGAAATCCATTTTACATTCAAGCAACAACATGGTCACTTTTTACAATTTGACATTAAAACTCATTTAGAGTATTTTTCTTTTCCAAAAAGTAGAAAAAAAATCTGCTTGTTACAGCAACAAACACATTTGGTTTGTTCAGTTTCTGCCTATATATGCCTGTTATAATTGCAGACACTAAAGAGAGGAAAAAGCCTTTCCTCAGTTGTCTCAGTAACCAAGGAAACAACTCTGCCCCAATCAGCAGTTAAGACAGAAGTTACATTCACAATCTTGTCATTTTTGTTAAGGTCACTGTGGCCAACCATGCTCATTTTCCAAACTCAGCCACTTAAACTTTTTCCAAAACCTTACAGAAAGGTTATTGAGGATGAAAGTAAAAATATTATGTCAATATTAAAACAAATCATGATTCCACATCAGTGTGGTATCTTAAACCACTGGGTTAAAGTCCTTTGTTTGCATAAAGGTGTCCATTAACTTTTGTGATGCCTTCTCAGAATTCCAGCACATTAGATCCAAACATTGCATTGGTGTCTCGTGCTTCTAATGTGTATGATTTATCTCAAGAGCTTGTTCTTCTCCAACACATAGCCGTATCTTTCATCCTGTGAAAGCAAGTGGGGTTAATTTGGACTTTTGCTGCTCAAAAACATCAAGCAACCAGTTTCATTTCCCCTTAAATTGCCCATAATATAATGAATAGTACAAGAATACTAGATTTTAAATGAAGAGCTTGCAGTCACATCTTAAGCCGCCCATATATGTCTGGTTTTAATGGTATTACCGCTTTACATCCAGCGAGAAGATGTAGGCTTCCTCATTTTTCTGTCTGTGCATCCTAGTTTGTACATTTAATGTCTGACAGAAGAGCTTCTCATTTCCCCTGGGCTGAGACTGAGTGCAAGCAGAGGAGGAGAGGGAGGCGAGAGGAGGCAGCAGCAGAGGCCTTAGGAGGGCTATTTTTATGAGACACATAATAAAGATATGGAGATGAAGCATCTATATGCTACCTGAGGACCTTCTCTGTGCTCCCAGCCTGGCCCGACAACCTCTCCTCTTGTTTCTGCTCTCTGGCTCCCGCGGAGGATAGAGAGAGAGCAGGCTGAGATGAATGAGTCTAATAACCCTACTGTCAGGAGAAAGAGAGCAGTGGGGAGGGTCATGATGGTGTAAACACCAGAGTGAAAGCTTGCAGGTCTACGGTTCTATTTTTACTACAACACAGGGGGGGAGAAAGAGGGGGAGGAGAAACTGGGATGCAGGGAAGGAGGAGGAAGTGGCATGAAAATGTGAGTTCTGCATTATTCATGGACCCAGTGGAGGAGGATGGACGACGGCCGGGACACGTTTCTCAGCGTCCTCATGCATGTTTTTTAGTTATTTCTTTTTTCTTTGCTTGTAAATTTAAAAGAGAAATTTCATCCAATCAAAAATTCACTAATCTTATATTAATGACCATCAGATGTGCAATTTGTAAGACTTTAACCACAACAGTACAGGAATCATTTGTGGTGCTCCTATGGGAGCAGGTGACAGCAGACTCATCTTGGTTTTTGCGTGCATCTTTGCATCATTATACTCACTTTATCCACTGGGTTGCAGGGGAACCCAGGAGATAAAGTGAGAAAGAACGAGAATTTAGAAGCACCAGGTGACTCAACATGCATGTTTTTGGACATTGAAGGGGCCACAGCCAAAGTTGTTGAATGATTTAGAATTAAATGATAGGAATTCTCTTAAGTGAATAATTTCAGAGATAACAAAAAAAACATCCAGATAATGCCTTGGATAAATAATGCAAGTAATTATACAAGTGACTCTGCTCAACTGTGCAGTCATGTGCAGAAAGGACTGACCTTGGTTTGGTTTGGTATTTGCTTTCACACTGCAATTTACTCAAAGCAGACCAAATCTGGTCTGGACAACATCATACATTTACATTATACTTTGCTCACCTGGGGCAAAATTCCTGGAATCACCAGTGATGAAGAATAACAAAAATGCAGGAAGAAGAAGAAAATCTGGCTAATTGATTGGTCAAACCTAATGCAGTTTTTTACAAGAAGGAGAGGCAGTGCTATCCAGCATGTTGCCTAATACATCCTGCATCTTCTTTTTGGATCACTGGATGATCCGTTTGCCTACACAATGTAAGCAAACTGCCCCAGGGTTCACTTGTAAGTGAACAGAGAACCCTGGTTTTCAAGTGGATCAGTTTGCTTTTCTGAGCAGCATCAGGGTGTGATTGAGAACTCACACTTCTCCAAACGAACTATACTGTTTGTGGAAGTCTACTTGGGTTTGTTGAAGTGGACCAGGGAGCGCCAGTGTGAATGTGTCCTTATAAGGGGTGTGGAAGGATCCCCATAAAAGGAGCAATGTAACTTTTAAACGCAAAGCCCGTTTCACCGTCTCATCAGAACGTCACTGTTTACCTTGCTGTTGCCAGGAAAAACTGGAAGTTGAGAAACTGAGCTCTGAAAGGAGGGGTAGGTCAGGGAGTTTATAATAGAGGCTTTTTACTATATCTAGCTACACTAAATATCAACCATACAATGCTGGGTCTCCACAGCACTGCTGTATGAGCAGCATATACCGGATACAGCGAACACCGATGCATCTTACCCAGACGGTGCATGACAACAGACACCTTCACACTATAAATGAGCAAGGAGAAAGGTGGTACCAACTCACAGGCTTACTGAGCCAAGAAGGTGGTAAATTACATGTAAATTAGACTAGGCTCAGCTTGGCAAACTGTTCAGTCTCAAAAAGAGCAGCATTTGAAATAGCAAGAGTGACACTGGATAAGATTAGATCATTTAAGATTTGATCAGTTCATTTAAAGTCAGCTACTCTAACTTATAGATTTACTTACAGAGTTGCCAAGTTTGCATGTTTTCAGCAAATATCAGTATTTATAGTATAAACTGTGAAAATGTGAACTTAGTGAGGAAGCTGTAAGCTCTTTTTTTTTAACCATAAATCACAACATTAGAAACAATTTTTCTGTTATTCTCCACCAATTAACAACATGGCAATGACATAAAAAGTCGTTGTAGAATAATATCAATTCCATCATTTCTTTCAGACTTGGGAACGGTCGTAATGAAGGTCCATGTGTTTGTGTGCAGCTCCTATCTCTTCCCTCTACAGTACATCACCGGGAGCTGTCAGATCAGCATCAGACCCTGGCTGTCAGATTAAGGTTGTTATAGCAGCAGCACCCTGTCCAGCAGCCGAACAGCTGCAGTTAGATTACATACACTCTCTGTTTATCCCTCCTCTGTCTCCTCCTCAGTCTCAGCCTCTCTGTCTTCTGTGTCTCAGCAGGACGCTCCTTCTCTGTTTCATCTCCCAGAGTTGAATGGAGGCGAGTTGGGCTGAGTGAGGAGGTGACAGCTGGCCACACTTTCACCTCAGCCGCAAATGAATCACAGTTCATATAAAGTCAAAAATGCAAATTATCAGTCAGCGCAAGCAGAAAATTTGGAGAAATTTGACAGGAGGAAAAGGTGAATTTCCGTGTTTTCTGCAACCAAAAGCATAATTTCCTTTCCTTTTTTGAGCTGGGCTCTCCAGAAGAGGTGGTCAGCTATACCCCATGGCAACTCCGATTGTGACAGGGAGTTAATGGTGTATATCGATAATAGAAACCGCTGTGAATCATCTGCCAGCATGAAGCCAATAAAATGACAACAATACACAATTTTTTCTGACAAAAGTGATTGTGTCAAGACCCAATCATAAATCAAAAGAATTCACCCAGAGCTCAGCTGTCCGAAAGAGTCCATATACATGAACAAAGCAGCAAATACACAGTGGAAAAACTGCGACATGCTAACATGACTGACATGTAATAAATGATTAATTCATGTGGATAATGTCCAAGTTGCTTTTGCTTTTTGTCTGTGGGCATTTAAAAGGAGCTGCAGCCTGCATTAACCTGCAGCCACTGTTTAAATGTCTCTCAATCGGCTCCTTCTCATTCACATGAAGAACGTGCATCTCTTTTAACAAGCCAAACCTTTTAACACACATGCACGGCAGGCCTAAAAGAAAGGATACTGAATATAACAGAGAGTGGTGAGAGTATCCGGAACATTCACTCCAGACATCTTGCCGAGATTTTCCAGGCAGCTCTTAAGCTAAATCTTCAGAAGGTCGCCAAGTGAGAGAGTGTGTGAATATTCCAGTTAATCTTCTGGTTTATAATCTTCCAGGGTTAAGTGTGCATACTGCTAAGAGTTAAATGCTTTGTACGCTTTTCTCACACCTTCCTTCTGACCTGCATTCTGCTTTTATGAAACTGTTGACATGAATGAATCAACACAAATTCAGTCCTAGGAGTCTCATCCTCCATTGCTAAAGTGTTGTAAACAATTAGCCACTTCTTTAGCATGCTCTTTTGTATTCTGTGCACTGGCTTGAGCTGGCACTGGCTAAATTGTACGCAAATTCCCCAATCATTTAATTTCTGTCTTTCAAAGAAAAGAAAAGAAAAGAAAATGGATATCCTGCAGAAAGAACCAGGCGGGCTTGGAGTAAATCCCAGCTTTTGTGTGGGAGGAAATGACTGGAACTGTTTGCAACTGCATGGTTATCAATGCTCAAAATGACAACTTAATTCTCATAATACTTACTAAATTTCCGTTTTTTTCCAGTAAGTTTATTACTATTTTCTTGTAATATTACGACATTTTCCTCCAAGTCTGTCTGATTGATATTTTTTTTCTCTCTTTTTTGCTTCACTAATAATTGGAAACCTGGCTATTAACAGTATCATGTAACTTCAATTTAAGCTGGAATTATCACAGGTTAGATTAGCACAAACTCTGGAAACAGAAGAAACATATAGTTACTTTCTAAAAGTATAAAAACATCGTAAAATTTGTTTATTTTGAAAAATAAGGAATAACTTTAATAGGTGCATCAAACAAGCAGGCAGTCACTGAAACCAAAGACCCGTTGTTAAACCTCACTGTCATGTGAGTTAGTGAGACTTCATTGAGTAACATGAAGCTGTTATGATTCTTGAGGCTGCATCAAGAGGAAACATAATATTCATATTGGTTCGAGGGAGCGAGCGGAGGGTTGAAAACATGCAATAACAGCGCAGGGAGTTTTACCGAGCATAACACAACCCCATGAAGGTCATCCAGCCATGTTAATAATATACTGTAGCATCTGTGAACAAACACACACTGTGCAGGACAGTGATACCATGACACAAGAGAATATCAGAGTATCAGATATGAACATGAATAAATCCATAAAGTTACTATGAAATATGAGATGCTGGAACGGCCCAAGAGAAACATTTCACTGTCTAAAACACATCTTGAATTCTGGATGAGACACACAAACAAATGTTTTTCCATCTCTTAGATCTTAGATTTACTGTATATATATCTATATACCGCTCAACCTCTCAACTCCTTTCAAGTTGTTCAACTAAAATGTAAACAGTTCACACATTCTGCACACAAACACACACACAGACACACACATGTGCCTCTGGGAATAGTCTTCTTGGAACAATCTCCTCGATTTTGGGAGGAATTTTTGTTGAAGCTCAGAAGGCAAATTCTCATAAAGAGGGACAAAAAAGAACATTTTATTTTTGGATTTTCTTTCCAATCTAAGCCAAGAGTTCAAGCTATCCAGCACAACCATCATTTTTTAAATTAAGTACATTACTCAAAGGCACATTGAGCTCTTTCCAACCTTTAGGGCACCACTGGGAGAAACACATCATCTGACACGTGACAACCGTTTGATGTCAAGGTGACACATTTTGTCGGGTGTCTTGCAGCTGCTCTGCACCTGCTCGTCTATGTCAGTGTCACTGCTGTGGAAAAATGCAATGGAGCCGATCATCAAAACATGGTGAAATCCCTCATGCGTTAACCTCTTCTCCAGTCAAGATGCTGTTTTCCCACTGGTGTATGAATCTCCTTTATCCCCCGCACAAGTTGTTATATTAATAATGTTCCATATCTAGGCTATGCAGCGTTTTATCAAATGCTGCTTATTAGTTCCTGCGGAAGCCAAATATTACCAACTGCAGCTTGACCTAAAGTCCACATTTGTACAGAGAAATCCAGGAAATGGAATTTAACATGAACTTTACGGGTTTGCAAAGATGCATGACCTTAACCTCATCCAGGTCGTTTGGATGAAATGGAACTGTGACCCATGCCTTAAAGCACGACATGAATCAGACATGAAGAGGCAGCTTTAATGGCAGGGATGGCATTTCTACATTAAAATTTAAATAAACTATTTGTTTAATTTTACCTGTTTGTGTATTTACATATACTCCAATGGTTCCAACAATGCAAAGAGTAATTTTTCAGGAGTGTGGCAGACATTAATTTGCATGTCTTGAATTGTTGCACAGAACGCCAAAAAATAGACTTCATTCAATTTCCACTTCGTGCTCAAGCCATACTTTAACATTCTCAGGCAGTGAGAAGCAGATACATAACTATTACACCATAAAACATGGGACTGACAGGACAGAGCAGCAGCAGCAAGGCTTTCACACCAATCTGAATAAAAGTGATAAAAGCCAGCAAATATATTATGATTTATTCCCATGCATGTATATGTTAGTAGTTCCACCTTTTTATCTCATACATATTTCCTATGTGTTATTTTGGAATTTAAAGAAGGATGTTATGACCTTTCTGGTTTATGTTCTGTTCCAATTCATTATGCATACAGTATGTTGTTTTAGTGGTCATGACTTTCTAATCCCGAAAAAATTACATCACATTATAAAATAGCTGCCAATAACTGAAAATTCTGTCCAGCAAACTCAAAACATTACATAGGTTATTTAGAGTTGAAATGTACACCTGTCATTTTTTAAATTTAATATTTTATAAAAACAGTCAAAATAATTTTTACAGATCAAGCTAGAAGTTATTATAAGGCCCATCTTTAATTTTAACATAAAGTTTTTTATCCATTGATAATATAAGTCCATGTACAATATGTATATATATATAGCAACTTTATTTTAATAATTACGTTTTTCAGTCTTCAGTTACTTGAATTACTTTAAAGAATATTGCCTCTCTTTGATGGAAGGTTACGAATAATTTTGCACACAACTGTACCTTTAATTACATCTTGTGCTTATTCACACTTTGTCAGGCCTTCAACTAGTGTTGCATTATAAAATGGTAAAGTAGCATAAATCAAATGTCTAATCAGTTTAGTGATAAGACAATCTTTTTTTTAAATCCCCTGATGTTTCATCTTAAAAGCGTCTCCATAATTCTTATGAAACACAGTGTACTTGTAATTTAACATTGATGAAGTTACATAAAGAAAAGAGACAAAATCCTCCCACAATCCTGTGATCATGTTTCTGATTGTGCGTGTGTGTATGTGTGTAACTAGAATAGCAGGTGACTTGTTGTGATGCTGAGACCCATATGTGCCACGTGGAAGGGACTACATATGCGTGCACGTGTGTGTGTGTGTGTTTGTCTAGCTAATCATGTGTGGCTGAGTGCACTCAACAACAACAACACCCCATCACCAGACAGACAGGCTGGCCGGCAGGGACCCCTGTCCACCATCTGTGTGTGTGTGTGCGCGCATTTGTGTATGTGTGTGCAAGTGACACAGACAAACACACAAAGGCTGGTGGTGGAGATAGTCTGGTCTCCACCTGTCCCCCATGTCATTACCCAGGAGGTGATGGAGGGGAACACAGAAAAAGGAGAGATGAGAGAGGGAGGAGGAAGATAAGTAAGGAAGGTGTAAGGGAAAGGGAGGAAAGAAAAATAAGAGAAAAGTGGAACGATGAGGACAAACAAAAACAGAAGAGAGACCCCAGAGCTGACCTGAAACAGGATGAGGATGAACAGCATACAATGGGATGGATGGAGGAATGGAAAAGAAAGAAATTGAAAGTGATAAAAATTAGAGGAATAAGTGGAACTTTAAATAAGCTTGATCAGCATCTATCTTGCATCCTGTCTCTTCTCTGAGCTCCACAGTGACAAAAACTTGATCCAATGTTGACTCTTCTCTCATCTCTTGCTCTTTTGTCTTACTTTTACTTGCTTCCTCCCAAAATATCTTCTGTGGTTTCTTTGCTAAATCAGCCGGTGTGTTTTAAAGATGGCAAGTGTGTTGATATCAAATTGTTGGCATGCGATGTGGCAGAGCAGTAGTCAGTTTTAAAGAAAAACCTGTAAAGTGGCGATAACTCAGCCCCAGGATGCTGCAGGGTAATGACAACTTCAGGAATGTGTACAACAAATGTCAGGGTGCTATCAAATTGGGTCAGAAGATCGGAGTTTTAATGATGGAAGCATGTATTGCTTTGATCAAGTTCAAACTTTAACAACTATATATGTCATGAGATATTAGAAGTGTAGAAATTAAGACTTTCTTTGATAATAATTTAAAAAAGCACTGCCAATGCAGGACTACCAAAGTGTAAAAATTAAGACGAAGCCAAGTTTATCAGAGGCGCAGGAAGTTCAGTATGGATGAACTGTAGAGAATAAAACTGAACTCAAAGATGCCCCTTACTGAAAACCAAAAAGCAAAAGCAAGTTACTTTAAGCAACAATAGCTCATTAACCAAAAAGCCATGGACCATGTCACCATAGATTTATGTTGCTTGTGATAGGGAAAATGACAGGATATCATGATTTCAGCAAGATGTCACACTTACAAATACTTAATAAGGACAAAGCGGAGCTTTAATGGGAGAAAATATTAATACAGTTGCATGCTTGTCTAGATGACTATGGTAGGATTAAAGCTATTAACACCATCTCTTGTAGAAATGAGATAACAGTATCCTAATAATGAGTGTTTTTTTAACTCTGTGTTACTTCGGGTGCACTCTGTGGACCCATAACATCTTTGCTGGAAGAAACACATTGAAGAGGAGAAGATGGTTCTTACATATTGGTGCAATGAAGCAGTTCATTGTCCATCTGTCTTTTGTTTTACTCCCTCCATCTGGTGCAGCTATGTGCTTACAGAACTGTAATTCATTATTTTCTGCTATTCAACATTGGTCTATTCGTAGATATGTACAAACCGGTTTAAACTGGTGTGAAGCCATTATTTATATTTACTTGGATTGTAAAGATACCATCTGTTAAGAACACTATTTTGGTGACATCTTGTCAATGGGGGGAGTGGGGCATCAAACATCTGGGTCAAAATGTTGTTGAGTTCTTTTAGTTTTAAGCAACAGTCCATGAGAGCAAGAATAAACCTTGAACTCACCTCCAAACACACATGCACACACACAAACACACGCACACACAGACTTCTTTAAATTTCCAAGAATCCTCCCATCCCTCCAGCTTACCCCAAGATATCAGATATCATATGTGTGTTCTCCCTGGATCAAAGGGAGGTCATGTTAATTAGCCAATTTCACAGTCCTCTGCCAATACACACACATGCACACACACCCCCCCACCACACACACGCACACACTGCTCTGTCTCACAGACATGTTAATTAGAGACTTTAGTCCACCGCAGTGAGAGCCAGTCATTGCTTTCAAGCCTGTTAATGATGCAGAGCGCTGCTTCATTCCACATGTACAGAACTCTAAATTATACAGGTACATACTTTTTAGCCTGCACTGCTGCATTGTCACAGCTGCCGGTTTAATGTTATCTAAAGTCAAGTCGTCTTCTTGCAGAAATTCATCTCCCTCTAGCTTGCAGCAGTTTGCAGTGTAAGGGCTGGCAGATGGTTTTTTGCTGCTAAGTTTAAAAGGGATGTGGTTTTACTCTTTTAGTGGAGCTGTGAAGCTTGAGGGTCGGTGTTGTTTCAAGTGCTGTTGTGGGTTATAAAATGCCAGAGCAAGCGCTACTTTCTGAGCTCACCTCTTCATACCCATTGCCTTAGGGCAGAGGTTCATGGCAATATCCTAATCCATGTAGAGCATCTTTTATGTTCCCTTTCTGGATCAGATTCCATGCTGTTTGAAATAATACAAATAAAACAAAGAAAAATGCCAAAATGGACATGTTAAGGACCAGTATCCTTCTTTCATATAGGCGACATAGGCGGATGGCGCCTTTGTAAGCCAAATTTACCAGCAGGTGTACACACAAATCTTGGCTAAAGACTTACGTTTGAAAAGGCATGAACATAGTTGCAATGCAGCTTCTTACCACTGGGCGGTGGTAACGTGTCAGTTAGTTATTCAACAAACTCAAATTCGCAGAATAAGACACTAAGTTAGCTCCTAACCTGTGATAAAATGATTTAAAACGAATAAATAAAGACAAAAATGGTGTCAACCCTAAAAACCAAAAACATTGCAAAACAAAAATTGTTAATTTTAAATGCGGTTTTATAAACAGATGTAACCAGACAGAGCCAAGAAGGAGTGTTAGCTGACGTGCTCCGTCACCAAAGCACTGAATCCTTCAACACTAAGCCTGCCATATTTTAAATGTTTTTAAAGGTTTTTTTTATCTCATTACCCAAATTATTAAATACAAATTAATGAGATGTCATTTAATAGTTAGGTTCATACATAAAAAAGGTTAAAACACATGCTCTGCCAAGGTCTTGCAGAATCATTGTTTTGAACTAATTTTGAAAAAATAATATACTTAATAATAATACTATATTTGATATCATGAAATTTTTAAATTAGCCAATTACCAACTTTAAAGACTTCATAATATTGTCATTTGTCCTGATGTGAGTTTAAGGTTAAAACCTTATGAAGGACCGAACACCGGTTCCTCAGTTGTATGTCAGGTAAAAATACACAATGTGTATGACTTGTTTTTTTTAAAATAATTTATTTGTTTATGGGGGGTGCCACAGTTTAGGTTCACCGAGGGCTCCTCATAATCATTTGAACGGCACTTTTTTACATGCAGTCATTGGCAAAGAAGGAAAAGTACTCACAATATTTTGTTTAGACGTTTGTCTACCTTACAATATTCATATCAGGTGTTCTTATTTATTGTGGCAAAAGTCTTGGATTAGATAATGTTATTTACTAAATGTATCCTTTCTAATGGTACTGATTTTTTTTCAACCAGCTGATAAAAGGTCATTGGGATGTTTCCTATATAAAAATATCTGATGTTCGGAAGTTTGCTTTTACTTTTACTCTGACTGATTCATTGATTGACAGACCCAGAAACATTAATATGGATTGTAAATGGATATATGTTTAAGCCAAACCATGATAATTTCCTAACCATAACCAAGTAATTTTTAATGTATAAAACCAAGCATATCGTTTTGTCGACCAAATAAACACATCTGGTGGAAAAAAATCAAGCCAAACTATGAGCAAGAATGAAGCTCACATAAACAAATAAATGTGTAGCCTCTCACAGGCCGTCAGGACAAACAAAATCAATTAGAAAAAAACCCCCTTCTCTGATATGAGCTGGCTGGGGCCCAGAGCAGGTTGTCCACTAAACTCAGGTGGAGTCCCCAGCTCCTTCACAAGCCTAAAGGTTTATTGAGGAAGACATTCAATCCACTCGGCCTAACAGCTGATTCGCAGGGCAGCTAGCAGCTTGCTTTACAGGACTTATACTGACTTTGTCACACGTTCATAAACAATACACTTTTGTATCTCAAAGTTGAGAAAACGGCAGTATTTGATGCTTAAGCCTTAATATGGTTTAATACCTTATTCTGTGATATATTCCAGTTTTGCTCCTTTCCCAGGTTTCTCCTAGTTAACCAGTTCCTCTTTGGTAATCCATAGCAAACAGAAGCAGTTCAGCATCACATGGGTGGGTCTTCACACATCAAGCTAGCATAATTGAATCAGCAGTGTGACAGGGAGGAGCAGTTTTCCACCAGTTTAACGCGTGCAAGCACTCACTGAGGTGGACCTGTTTCACCTCTGTTACAACCTCAGAGATGCATCAGTGAGGGATGAACTTCCACCCCTGTTCTGCCCGTGTACATTTAAGTTGAATGTGACTGAATGCACAGAAAAAGCAGTCGAGTGCAGCAGATTTCACTGGTTGCACTGGTTCAGTGGTTGCAATATAAACCACAGAAAAAGGAAAAAAAAAGAAAAGAAACCAAACTTATATATGTTGTTTGAGAAGTATGTGTTGTGGTCATGTGTGAAAATAATTTACACATGAAAGGGTATTTAATTTGTCTTAAATATTTATATCAAGTCTTGTTAATCTGACTTTGTATATCATGAAGTTAATCAAAACTGGAAATAGGCCCTCAGATATCTTTTGGAAATAATTCCCAAGCCGTTGCCTTAATACTCATATCTCAAGGGAACGCAGAAATAAGATCTGAAAAAAATAATCAATGTATGATGGAAATCTGGCCACTGATAAGAAGTGAAATGTAGCCAAACTCGACTACATCTTCCGGCTTAAAACTTAAGGCAACACTGCCAGTGAGCCAAGGAGGTTTGGGTGATAAGATAGAAAAAAAGAAACATGTAACATTTGCTCTCTCACATTTACTTCCCCCCCCCCCTTTTGTGTTATCAAAATGAATTATCTAACAGATTATTCAATTATTTGATAAGAAAACAACTAGTTGTGAGACAGTATATTGCTTTGTATCAGATTTGTTCCCATAGCTGTTAGAGACAGACAACATTTATCCTTAAAGAATTAGACCAAAATTGTCACACACTATAAGAAATCTATTGGGATACACAACTGTAAATTTGTCAGATCTGTTCGAGCCTTAATGGTTGAACATTTATGATAAGCCTATTAAATAACACATTCACACAACAGGCAGCTTTGTTTTGTGGCTTTGGCAAGAAGAACCGCCTTTCTTTTAGCCTGCTGGATTATACTTTCGAATTTCCTATTTAGGACAATAATTAAATTATTTTTGGGAAGAATTTGTGGCTTTATATTTTTCCATGTTTCCCCTGAAACATGGTGCCTCTGGTGCCTTTTTAATGTGGATGTCCAGTCAGTGTGGCTGCCTTTTTAAGGTTTCACCTTTTACAGGCCCCACCTTCTTATCTAGCAACTAAACACAATGTTGAAGCTGCATGTCAGATTTTGTGCTGGGAAAACTAATCCTGTCATGGATATTGCTTCCATTTCTAAACTATAGAAATAATTTCATGTCTATTGATGCCATCAGTTGATACAACACTGCTTGTGTATGAAAACAATTCACAATCAACCTCCTTCCTTCTTTTAAAGCTCTTGCACTTTTTTCTTTCTGTCAGGACCTTGACTTTATAAAAACACCAACAAAATCCCACATTGAACAATATTTATTGATGTTGAGAACTTCATCCCCTAACATGGAATTGTTATGGGGCTATAAAAGGTCACCCTCCTCTGTATGAAACAAGGCTCTGCTGCTAAATTCCAAGCATGTTCCTTCATTGATCCTGCGTGGACTGCTTCACCCTGTCTTCATTCATATTGCCGTGTTAAATTGAGTATGAATGGGTGGAACGGTGCTGCAACATAAAGGCCAGAGGTCAAACCCTCAGGATGCTAAACAGCCTCAAGCAGCTGCTGCTCCCTTTGACCCAAAGACCTTGATGAAAGAAGCCTAGAGGATAAGGAGAAAAGACAACAATGTATAAGCGAAGAAACTGACAATAGATCAGTGATGCACCCTCAAACACCCAAAAAGATTACAAATAATGACTATGTGCAGCGATACATGGTAAAATGAATCTTTTCTTTCTAGCTTGGCCGTCAGCCCACACTGGGCTGGAAGAATATACTTCAATCTTTTCAAAAATACTCCTCGCAGTGATTACCTTTTTAAAATGCTGGCCTTGCTCTTCAGGATAGAATGTGGTTTAGAGTCGCTGCTGGTTAAATTGTATGAAAGGATGTATTATCAAACACTCCGTAGCAACAGCAGACTAAAGAGGGTTTCGCTTTTTGGACAAAGAAGTTGTGGTTGGCATTAGGAAAATATGTCTGTTAGTAAAGAAATCACATCATCATGATGAAAAAGAACATTTCTATACCAGTTTAAGTATGCAAGGACACAAAAGTGGACGCATTGGCAGAATGATTTACTTTTATGTTATCATTTTACAAGGTTTAACACAGCCAACAAAGACTGTACTGGAAAAGAAAAATTGGTGGGGAGTTTAAAAAGGTAGATATATGTACAACTGAGTTGTGGTACAGTTAGATTCCGTAACATCTATTTGATGTAGAGCTCTTGTCATTGTTCTAGTGTACGAGCTTTGGAGGGAAACAAATTATTATCTTGAAATATTAGGGTTTGAAATGTTGTCTGAAACATGCCTGACACTAGACTCAAGGGCGGGGCTGGAGGTACAGGGTTCTCCCAAAAATCTCACTGGTCCCCCAGGTGCCACCCCAAGAACAGAAGGTCACATTTGAAGAGCTATTAAATGGAAACATATACCTCTGTAAAAATCAGATACCCAAGTGCAGCTGAATGCAACAGGAAATGCACTTCTCTGATGTTCACTGGAATGTATTGCAGTATTCATACAGCAGCGTCTCACAAACTGCTTACTTGTGCTATATTGTCTGCCAGATCTCTTTACATTTTATGAAGAGGATGTAACCGTCATAAAATCACCAGATGTGATGCCTGATCAAGTTAAACAGCCAAGAATGCTGAAAAAACATGGATAAAACCTAAATAGCCAGTTTTTCTTGTCATCAGACAAGTCTCAGTGTTTGTGCAGCTGTGAATAAAGAACAACAGGATCCTCCTACGCAAACAGTTGGCTGTTTGTGTTCACAATTTATTTGGTTTGCTTTTTGCATTAGATGACTATTTTTGTTGTACAAATCAGATACATTCCCAAATCTAGACCCTTTTTTAAAAGGTCTCATTTACATGTGGCACCCGTTGCTTGGTTTGATCCCCTGTAGGACTGTGTGACAAAAAAATTTAAGATATATATATATTTTTTCTTTTTCTGGGCTATGTAATCAGAAATATAGCCACGGTATGTTTTCTGCACAGATCTTTAAGTTACTTCAGTGCTAGTGTAACCTTGAGGTTCTTTTCCAGACACAATTTCTGATGCATTGAACTGTCTGATGAAAGAGCCAATAGCAAAGGACAGAATGCAGGAAGGCAAAGATCCATCCAAAAAGTGACTGACTTCAACCAAAATTATGTATAAAAACATGCTGTCCATAGGTTGTCTTTACCTTTACCTACCATTGCAAAATAGCTCCAAAGAACCGCAGGGTCTGGTAAGGGTGTCTTCCCACAGTCGGTGATGGAGTCATGTAAAATGAGCTTGAGCGTTGATGAATTAAAACATATGTAGAAACATATCTCATGTTGTTTTGGCTTGACATGTGAGGGTGTGACGTGGGTATGACGCCAGGCATTTTTGTTGAAACCCGGTATGCCGCACAGAACCGTACCGACCCGTGACGTACCCCTCCGTGGAAACAAGGCTTAAAGCAGAATTTTGCTTTTTTTGAACCTGGGGTCTGTTTTCATCTTTCCTTTCATACATGTGAGTGATGGGGAAAGGAACGTTCAAGATCGCTCCAGTATTTAGCCGGGTAGGCAGCTAGAAGCCTAGCTAACGATAAGTAC
>JAVQJG010214583.1:0-18001 GCA_036024015.1 Craterocephalus amniculus
GTACAGAAGCTAATAATTATTATTCGGTTAAAAAAAAGAGAAAATTATATATTTTATGAGACTAATACATTTTATTGAAGTGTTTGAAAAACAGTAATGTAATGTAGTGTTATATTGAACTGACCATAATGGTAAGAACTGTTTCTGTGAATAAAAGTAAATAAAGGAAATATGTTATTTTCATGATTAGACTGGAAATTAGTGTCATGATGTAAATGATGTGATTTGATTGCTAAGAAGAACTTAAAAGAACTGATGTAAAGTGAACTGAGAATAAAGATGATGATCGTGATGACAAAGTTTTGTGTTATTAAATGAACTCAGACGCGACTTGGGACACAGAGGGAGCTGTACCGTTTCATTGTTCCCCGTCTTTCACCTGCTTTCAACAGGTACTATCTTTGTTAATGTGGTCTTCAACCCGGAGACCCGTAACATTACATTTAGTGGCAGAGGAAGATTGGTTTAGATCTTTGACGCAGCACTGACAGTAAGGACACCAGCAACATGAGTCTGTCACAAATGCATTCCCTTGATTTACATGCAGCACTGAAGCTAAGTGGTTTACCTCTGTTAGCTTTATACAAGATGATCGCGGTTTATATGTGGGGCATCTAGTGGGATATGAAAGCCAATGGCTCATAGAACAGACAGGAATATCTCAGTTTCATGATAGATGTAAGGCAAGAAAAAAAGAAGAAAATTACAAAAAAAATGCACTTAACAGCGCTCTATGACACTGATTACAAATGGATAATAAAACTCCACAGAATCAATTAACATCCTGAACACTGACATTTATTTGGCTCCACACACTCAAACTCATAAACGATTAACAGTCCCCTCAGTTTGACATTTATTTGGCTATTCATACTCACTGCCATGCTTCACTCTGTCATTCTGTCTTGTCCAAGTGAGAAATGAGCAGCAACCCCCTGATCAATGGCACATTCATACAGCGGTGTTACATTCAAACGGTTCCCCTCAATGAAATGGCACAACAGCACCATAAATTTACCCCTGGTTTCCTTTAAATAAAGCACTCTTGTGCTTTATTTAAAGGAAATGAATATAAGAAAAGAGCGACAGCAGCTTAAAGCCAATGTTTAAGTTGGGTTTGAGATTATCAGTAATTTTGCAAACTGTTGGGCTGCCATTACTGTGTGTGGGAGTCAGGACACATATGGAGACTATTAAGATACCCAAATAGTTGAGACTGCCACTTTTTATTCAAGAAAAACTACATTATGTGTGTATGTGTACCATCAGGTTTTATCTGAGGTACTTTCCCACAGCTGGAGAATTTCAGAGTCTGTATTTCATGAGTGTATAAAATAGAAATAAACTGGATTACAGTTTTCTATCTATGGTCACTGGTCAGTGATGGTCTGGCCTCTGGACAAATATATTTCAGGAATCAACAGTTTGTGGTTTGGATGACTGTGACCGGCATTGAACAGTTGCGCTACAGTTGTGGGAATGTGTGGGAAGAATAATGAGAGCAGGAAGTAGGGAAAGAAGAATGTAATGAGGAGAGAATTAGTGCAATAGAAAGAGCTGACAAAGGTGACGAACAAAAGAGAAAAAGAGAAATTGAGAGATGGTAGAAAGAGGAGGTGTGATGAATACTTTTTTTTTTTAGGGTTAGACAACCAAGCAAGAACTAGAAAAAGGAAAAAAACATTTTCAAATCAAAACATGCAAAGGAAAGAAATCTTTTTTTCCCTCCTTTAGCCTTGCTCTGTGATTTCAGATTACAGTGGCCTTTGCCAAATTCTCTTTCATGCCTTGTGAAGCGGCAAAAAACTGCACGTTTGTGTTAATTTGAGCGATATATTTCTGTCTCCAATATGGGTGAGCTGAAACAGAAGTTGGGGTTTGAAGACAAATAGCTTCAATTTACAGTAGCAAATTAAAAGTCTTATCTTGAGCAGTCAGAGCCTATTTCCATTTCCTTTTGGATTAAAGAATTCACTAAGAGGTCCTCCTGGAAATGGGAGAAGTGAAACTTTGCAAAGTGCATGAATATCTAATGGAGATTTGAATGAGGGTGAACTCCCTTGTAACTTTGTCATACAGCTGTACGGCCGGGTTAGAGGACTTTCATGGACACTCGAGACAGGGGACACACCTTCTGATCACTCTGTCACACAGTATTTTAAGTAGTTGAATTCTGTTAGATACACACATTCTCTCTCTCTCTCTGTTCATTTCTCTCTCTCTTTCATACTCACATGCACATACTCTCCTCTTGACCCGACTTAACATGAAAAAATAATTTATATCTCCAGTTAAAGTGTCAAAGCAGGAACTGTAGCCAGAACTTATTTATCATCTTCCACATGATTAATGCTGCTCTCTTTCCTCCTCTGTCTCTCTGAGCAAACATTGGGATTTGCTTTCATAATAAACATGTAACTTCAACACACTGGCATGGTTCTCCAAGGAAACCACAGTGATATACTGTATGCTTAAACATGATGTGCAAGGAAATTAACTTTATTTATAATGCAAAAAGTATATTTAACTATTTTCATCTCTCCTTTAGCATGTCAGTAAACCCCATATGGAAAACACCATCTCACCTTCAAAGGAGAGCCGAGCTTTTCCAGAGATGTAGCAAAGTTTCCTGCAAACATGATGCATTTCCAGCCAAGTGTGCACTGAATGGTTGAGAGGCTGCAAAATATGATTCAATCAGTGGAGATTGCTTTAAGGCTAAAAGAACATTATTGATCGAAGGTTGTTGCAGATTTAGTCTGGTTTACTGAAAGCAAAACAACCATCACAACCCCCCCGACACAAAGTTCAGACAGGGTGAGTCTTGATGCTGATTTCTGGAGGACAAGGACTGGTGAATTTGGTTTCCCCAGTTTTGAATTGGAAGCAGCAAACTGGATGAGCTATGGGGATTGGAAAAATGGATGGTGATTTATGATAGCATTTTATCTCCGTTAGTAAGAAGAGCTGCGGATATTATATCAGATGGAAGCTTTAATTCCTTCAGAGCAAAGCTAAGAAGGAAATTTATAATTCTCCCTCAAGGTATGAAATATTTACATATAAGATATACAATGATAACCCAAAGATATAAATGGATGTAGCAAGGATGAAAAGAATGAGAGTTAAAGTTAAGTGCATCTCATTTCTGCATAAAAGGCAGTGATAGAAGAGCTGGAAAATATAAGGTTACATACACTATAATAAAGTGATTCTTGGACATGTAGAAACATCTAAGTTTCAGGCCTCAGGGTGGGTGTTTATCATAGAAGCAGCTGACTGACAACCGGCAATGCGAAGAGACGAGCTGTCAGCTTCAGTGTTGCTCTGCTTGCTGGAGAATGTTGTACTGCATGGCCTGGGAAGGTCCTCACAAGACATTTTCTCCCTTTATCAGCAAACACAGGTTGTGGTGGTTATCAAGTGGTAGCTCTTGAAAATGTCTTTTTCTTTGCCGTCTTAAACATTCAAGAGGAACTAAATTTTTTCTCATTCAAAGCACACAAACCACACTGTTTTCCACAGGTGCAACAGATTTGATGTAAATCCTCTTTAAATGTTATTGTATTCCATGATGTAAACTTTGGGTACACTGTCATAAATACTGTCATTAAATACTGTCAATTGTCACAGAAGCTGCTGATACTTATAAAATAATGATAAAATCTGATCCCCTGATCCATGAACTGAAACGTTTGGGAAACTGAAAAAAGGCAAAAATAAAATCACAGAATCACAGAAATCAAATTTTTTCCACAAAAAAAAAACAAGTGATCACACGAAGGTGAAACAAATAGAAAAATACAAGTTTTAAAAACAATTTGGTATCTAGCTGAAGTATTCAATGGCTAAAGCTAACAGTAGCAAATATTACTTTAATAAAAGTGCTAACACAAACTCAAACAAGTATGTTTTGATGACTTTAAAATGTTTTGCTGTTATTTTTTCTAAAAGATTAGACTTGTGAGGATAAAGCTGTAATTAAGACAGTAAAAAGCAGTCTTAGTGTGACTCTTTTTGTATCTCTTGCTCTGTCTTTCCATTCCTCCTCCAATAATGTTATCTAATTTTTCTTTGCTGAATCTGCCAGTGCACATCTAAAACAGCTGGTTTGTTTGCATCTGCTTACTAGCGTTTAATGCATATGCCAAGTGAAACTCAGCAACAGCAACATATGTGAAAAACTTGTATGGTGCAGTTTTTCAGATGATGCTGGGCTGCGACAGCTCTAAATGCACATAATAGATATGTGGCTTTTATGGTTGAAAATTTAAAGAATGTTCAGACTAGAGACGCAGAAACTGTGAATAAATGAAAGGTATTCATTACTTTGCTATATAAGGATTTGTCAGCTAACCAGCCTCACAGACAAGTTTAAAAGTGGAAAGTTTTCAGTTCAGTTGGGAATTTATTCTCTTGCTTGACAGTTGTTGTAACACCACCACTCATCCCCTCTCACACACCTTATATGTATGTTTGATCATGTGATAACAGAAGACCATGTTTTTTAAAGTATCATATTAACATGAGCATGTTGTGATTTGTAAAGATAAAAAAGTCAAAAGGAATTCTAAGCATGTCAGCTTTGTATAATGCAAAATGTAAGCATGTTCACTCTTTAAAAGGCGGGCAAAGGCACACTGAGGTTTGGCATCTTAACGTTTCTAAAACTATTTGCTGCAGTTCCTCCCTTTAACTGACTGTGGCTTTAACTGTGTTACTATATCAGTAAGTCCCTAAAACTGCAACATAATCTTTAGTTTTTCACTATATTTTCACTATACTACGGCACAATTTGGAAACAAAGGATGGAAAATGAATAAGGACAGGAAATTAAACCATCAGTGCATACTATTCATGGCTAATTATTCTATATCTCAAGGTAGTGAGGTTGAGGGTGTAATCTATTTTGCAGATCTCTCAGCTAAAGAAACAAATGACCATAGTCAGGCTAAATAAATATATAATTAATAAGAATACATTAAAAAAGATGAATTAGACTTGCATCAGTGTTTGCTGCCTTTAATGTGCAGGGTTTGAAGATAAAAATCCCGTGGGTTAAAATCCCTTATATATGTAACCAAATATTTCTGTAAAGGGACCACAGAGTCTAAAGGAAGCTGTGATTAGGTCTGAAGCTGATGGATTAGCAATAATGCTTCTAAGGATGATGCACATCTTTTCGACGTAAGTATGGCAGTAGATCATTTGCAACAGAATAACTAAGACGGATTCACCGGCTTTCCGTCAGAAAGCAGAGAGGCCTGTTAACACAGCTTCCTAATGTAAGGAGTGATCCCCTCAAGACTATAACATTTGTCATACATTATTTTAACACAATGACGGAATCCATTGTGAAATCAGAAATAAAAACAATGGCTTATGATCACAAATAAGGATTGCAGAAAGCAACAACAGCAACAAGGCTTTCTGTTCAGGATTTGAGGCGATAATAACTGCAATCTGATGAATGATGAATGATTATATTGCTTTCACACATATATATGGTATGAGTGAACACAAACGCCACAGACATACAATATAAAATATTGCAGCTTCTCAGTGAAAATCCTCAAAACTTCAGTTGCTAACAAGCATTTGTTTACAGCACAAGGGAAGCTTGCAGCCCATCCCTCATTCACGACCTTCAAGTACCTGAGAATCCTTTATGGTGTAAATGATTGTCTAAAGTGAAGTACGAGTAGTTAACATGTTGACCTATAGAGATAAAAGAAAAAATAAGGCAAAACATGCAGAAACACAAGAAGGTGGAGGAAAGCAGTAATGAATGAAGAAGGTTGAGGACAACCCATAAAGTAGTCTTCAAGCCCTCACTCAGCCTTCAAGCAGAAATGATTTAATAAAGCCATTTGTTAGCTTGATTAGTAATGCACAAGCTCCTACTGTTGAAATGCCTCAATTAGTCTTGCCCATAATATGTTTATTGATCCACAGATTAAAACAGCAAAAATCACTCAGTCCCTCTTAATGCAGCATGTTATAAACATATAACCACAATATACCACATCTACTTTCTTACACCACAGAAATCTTTGGGTCAAGAAAATACACCTAATGTAGGCATACCTGCAGATTTTTTTTTCTTTTACCACCATGCTAAATTAGATCTGGTTTTGATGTTTTTTTCAGCATTTCAAAGGTACCACATCATAAGTAACAAAAAACATAACTTGCAAAACCCAGTGTATACCTTCAGGGGGGAACTTGATAAAACACCTAAGATCAGCACTTCTACTTATTCCGAAAGCTGTGATGAAAAAGAACTTCAAGCTCCCTCCTTTCATACACAGTTTTTCACCTCCCAGTGGATTACATGTTAAGTCCTCCAAATGTGTGTGCTAGAAATTTGTAACATTCCTTCTGAGGAGTTGTCCATGAGAATGTTTATACATACTGGTGCGGATTTCCCACTAACCCTCTCCTAACCCTGATGTGTGTCCCACGACTGCACTCAGGTAGGCAGAGAGCCCCTAAGAGTCAATCTTTGACCCGAACAGGAAGCTCACCAAAGACAAATGTGGTCAGTGATGCGAAAGAGTGTGTATAGATTTATTGTGTGTATAGAGGGAAAAGGGGGTGCAACAGAAAGAGTATAGAACTTCATTTTTCTTAGCTTATTGAATGAGTCGTTGATTGTGGCTGGAGCCAGTGGCTGAATGAGTGTGTGTGTGTTTTCTGCCTGAGGTAGTTAATGTAATCAAGTGCAGCTGTTGGGCCTTTCCATGCAGAGCTTTGTGTTTGGGTAAGGTCCAGTTTTATGGCATGCATAGCCAAGACATGCCTACATAGGGAAACAGAGTAAGAACAAGGGAGCTATGTTTTATGTGCCTGCACGCTTGTGAAAGTTAGGAACAACACACTTCACATTTTCAACAGAAACACACACACATGCCTATCCTCTGAGACTCCCCGGCTGGTAGGGGTTATACATGGACGGAGACATGGTTGGCAGTTAAAACGGCAACGAACAACTGTTAAACAGCTGTGCTTGAAGGCCGCTCTCTATGAAAGGTGTTGGGAAGGCTGGAACATGAACAAGTAAACCAAAAAAACATTGTGATTTTGAGCTGGTTATACAAATATGCAGAGAAGATAAAAATGTTTTTTTGCTTTGTTTTAAGGTCAAACTTAATGTAATGCATAGCTAATTTGGAGGAGCACACACCCTTATCGACTTTAGCTGCAGTACTGACCTACAAAACAACAGCGGATCAGCTCTCTTGTATTAGGTCAGCAATTTGCAAAGCCACAGACACATTTCCAATATCCTCTGCTCCAATCAGCCATCTTGATTGTCCTAGTTATTTCATTTGACTGAGTGAGACAGAGGAGAGAGCAGAGCTGACACAAAAGAAGGGAAGAAGAAATGGGAAGCAGAACTTCTTCATTACTGGCTTATCTTGGCTCCAGTTAGCTCTCTAATGAGCACTTATTTTAATACAACCCAGATGAGCAGGAAGAAAGGGTCAGAGGTTTTGTGGGGATCAAGGGGTCGCACATGTGCCAGATTAGATATCTGTGCACGTATGCGAATGGATGCCACTTCCAACGCATTTTAATTTGGTAAAGCTGATTCAGGTAGAGAGCGATGATGGCCAAACAGCACTGTGAAACATGATACAGATAGGAGATGAAGCCGCAAACACGGAGATAGAGGTGAGAATAGCAATTAGGCTGACTCAGGAGAATAGAAGCGAGGGAATGAAAAGAGAATGGGGCTAAAAAGAGAAGCAGAAAGGTCGTCAAGTCTGAGCGAGGCGCAGCTGAGATGTTCATAAAGAGACCTGGAACAGGGTGAAAAGAGCAAAGTGGTGGAGCTAAGATTGGGGATGAGGATGACTGAAATACTGAAGGAAATGATAGTGGTTGAGGAAGGTGGAAGGGGCTGGGAGTGATTAGAGGAGAGGATGAGAGTAGCGGCGGATGTAAGAATATGCAGAAGTCGGAAAGCTGTTTCTGGTTCCCATGAACTCTAAGTCCCATGAGACCTCAGTGTGGGGGTGAACTGTAGGGTACAGTACTTCCTGTCGATCTTTAAATAGACACAAATGGAAAAAATTCTCACATTGATGGACAATAAGTGAATAGATAAATAGAGAAAGAAAGCGTCATGTAATGAATAACAAAAAAAACAGCAGCCCAGGCATGGTGGTCAACAGAATCTTCCAAACCTTTTCAAGCATTTTGAGGAGCAGTATTTAGCTGCTTGACTTCACAAGGGGAATGGAGATTCTCTCTTTTATCATATGGCTAATGGAGTTAATTTGTTCCACTGAGGGAAGTGTTCCTTATCCACAAACTCAGCGCTGCAGGAGTGGTTCGATTAATGCAATGAACCACTAAGCAAAAGGAATACTAGAGAGGTTGATGAACTTATGAAGAGAGCTGTTTTGGTGGTGTTAGTGCTAATTAGTGCTACCTTCACTGGGAGCATTCTCCTTGAAATATTTTAAAGTAATCTGCTACATGACACATACTGTAAATCTACAGTCGTTATAGCTAAATATATTCAAGCTCACATGAAACACTGAGCCTAATTTTTCTGCAAAAATACACTTGAGCAGGCGGAAGCTTTGAGACTGAGCTCGCTGAATTAACATTTGGGAATCTAAAATGCTTCCATAACATGCTGCTTAATTCCTCTCCCTCCTCTCTGTATCACTGTTACTTCTTGAGGGCAAGAAATGATTCAATAACACAAGAAAAATGAGTGGAGTTTTTCCCTTCCCACTTCTGGGTAGGAAGCGATTGTCTTCTGCAGTTATTATTCTTTCTTTTCTTTTCCCTAGTTATGCTTTGAGAAAATGGCCAGTTTCTAAAAACAGCAGCCATGCATCTTTTTTTGGCAGATGAAAAAACTCAAAGCCATGTGTTTATTTCTCCCCGGGACATATTGTGGGGAAGTGGAGCTGACCATGACTTGGAGCCTTTGAGTGTGTGAGAGAGGACTGGGAAGGCTGGGGTATGAGAGTGAATGTTATAGTAAAGGGGTCATGGGACTTCCTGAATAGGATGCCTTACATGGACACACACACACTGATTCACTGTTGATGTTGTACACATTGTCATTGTTTCCCAATAACACCATGTTCCTGGAGGCAACTGGATATTGGAACCAGCTGGGGGATAATGCTATGCAGGTTTACTTCGATAGATCTTATCTCCATCGGAAATTTACAAGAGGAAAAGTTAAACAGCAATAATGTGAGATCAAAAGGACAGAATTTCATGCTTTTGCGTTGTTTCTTTTCCAGTGCGTGGTCGAAATAAGTCACTTTGCTGAATAGGCAACATGGATTAAGGCCTTTGGATAACCGTCTCTTTGACTGATCACATGCAGTTTTGCCTTTGGAGCTACATTTTGAAAAGCAACCAACCAAATAAGAATCTGTTCAATTCTCACAACAAAGAACACTAAGACTCTAGTCTAGTCAGCTCTGAGAGGGTAAATCAAGGCAGCAGATCACGCCCCAAAGTCAATGAACCTCAAACAATAATAGTAAGCAGTGCAATAAAACCCAATACCCCCCATTGATGGCTATAGGTTCATATACCTCTGAATAATTTTGTCTCATTTAACCCAAAATACATCAAAATAAAATCCTCCTCCTGCTATTTTGGAGAATAAAACGCTTCAGTGCACCTCATTGTCCTGACAGCACCATCACATACGGCAAGCAGACATTGTGCCTTGAGGGCCTCCAGAAAACAAAGGGGGCCTGAATTCATTTGCATGCCTTTGCCTTGGATCCATACGCTCATTCTGAGGGTATTTTCCTCTTCCCACAGAGAGGCCACCACAGCCACTGCATCCTTGTTTTATCACTTTCACTATGGTAAAAGTTTACAGCAGGAAAGACAAAGCTTCAGGTGTCTCATCTGGTGACGGGTGCCTCACCTCCAACTTTTAAACCCCTCCCGCTGTCATCGCGTCTGCTGTTTGCAGTGCTTAAAAGTGAACGAGTAGATCCGCAGTTAATCCTGTGAGCTTGCGCTGCTAAGTAGCTCATCGTCGTCTGGGTGCTAAAGAGGCCTCGAATGCTGATGTTGTCAGATGCGGACAAGAAGGGGAGTAGATAAGGTATTGTTTTCTCAGAGAAGGCACGGAGGGCCTGATGTTGTGATGCAACACTGATGCAATCCTACGAAAGAATGGCCGCCTTTGGAGTTCACTTGTAGTGGGGATTTCACCATCCATAAATACACATATGCACAAGCACTTACATTTATATGCACTCAACAAAAAAAGTGCATAAAATTTGCACATGCAGCAGTCTGTACGCGTACACTCTCCTCAGCTGTTTGACTAAGATATGATAACTCATGGGGTTTTATCCAGTCACATGCTATAATCACAGAATATCAGTAAGCAGTGTTTAACAAGCTCTATTCTCTGCAGCTGCTTTGAGTTGATGCATTGCACTCCAAATGTTTTTGCTTTTATCAGAGCTTCCTCCCAACCCCCCACACCTTTTTTTTTTTTTGGTTTACCCTTTCACTTCAGTCTGTATTTTGGGGGCATGAAAGATGGTGCCTGTTTGTATTGATCTGGTAATAAGCATTCCTCCAAGTGCTGTTCCTACAAATACATCCTCCATCATAAACAGATTAAACAGCCAAATTGCATGGTTCCAGATAAGATGGAGAATTCTGTGAAGCGATAACCCGAGCTTTCAGATCTTTTTTCTTTAAATTCTGCATTCTGTCATAACACAATGAAAACAAAAGAGTATGAACTGAGAAACAGTGAATATTCCATACTGATGCTGCTAAAAAATCAATTTTCATGATGATGGCAACTTTAGATTTCATGTGACAGACTCATGACTACTTTTTCTGAGTGAATTATATAGTGTGAATAATTTAAGGTTTGAAATTTTAATGTCGTGCATTGTAACATGATTTACTCTAAAGATGTGTTATCATTTGGACATAATATCTGATCTGATTCTGCTTGCGTGATGGTTGTAAAGATGTGTTGTAATTGATATGGAAGAGCTCTTGTCAATGTGAATGAAATGTAAAGAATATGTATCAAATCAACTCTGTGAAAGAGGAAACTCAATAAAAAATATGAAAAGCGAGACCCTTTCACCACAGGTCTGTCACAAATACGAAGACATCGAAAGAAAAATGGCAGGATGACCAGAGGCAGAAAACCTTGGAGCTGTGGGCGTCTCAATGTTCGTAAATAGCTCTAGAATCATGTATACTGGAGCAAGACCATCACTTTTTTATGGACAGTTTTGCATGGAATATGCAACAAAATAATGTGTTTGAGAACCTACATTAATATTTTAAGGTAACAAGCAATATAACACATTAGCTTGACAATGTGAATAATTTGTCATTTTGTACCTTGTCAAATCTGCTTCCATTTTCCTTCTGGCATGTCAGCTTGTGAATTTTCTTAGCAGTGATACAAAATCAAATGTATCCACTCTCTAAACCCACTTATCTCAATGCGGGGTCATATGGGGGGTGGGGGGGTTATGCCTATCCAAGTAAATATTGTACCAGGCAGGAGGCAATATACACCAACGTCAGGGCACCAGTCCATTGCAGGGACAAAAAGTCACATTAGGCAGGCAATTCTGCACTTTAGCAAATATATGCAGTTCACTCAACAAGCAAGAGGGCATAATGAAGGCCTATATCACGCTTGAGTGATAATTAGTCACTGTTAGAAAAGATCTGTGCATCACATAGAGAGACAACTTGGCTAAAGCTTCCACATTGTGGGATATTATAAACATCTTGCTGGTTAAGTGATGAAAAAAATGTTATCAACAACTGTAGAGCTACCATCTGTCCATTAGATTTTCAATAAATTGTTTAGCCATACACATTGAGGCCCACATGCTAGGTTTTGAATGCAATTATTGATAAAATATTGTTACACAGGTCATGTTACATCTGTCAATCATGTTATTAACCTTCACATTATACAACAGGCTATTTAAACAGTGCTATCTGCCTTTTCAAAAAAGTCTTTTCTTCAGTATGTGAAAACTTACCTTTAGGATGTAACAAAATTAAAGCCCAAAGACAGGAAAATGTAATATATCATAAAAAAGCTGTTTCTATTGCCATGGGTTCACTTTCATGGCAGCTGTTATATTTGTACCAAAATCTTTACTGGTGTCTCTGAAAAGAAAAACAACTCTGAGCTTTGAAAATGCTGTAACAGCTTTGTAGGTGGTAGGGTGAGCAGCATTGGGATAAATAAAACCTTAAGAGGACCACATAAGAAGACAATACTCATGGACACAATTCTAAAATAGTTGCCCATTGTACAGTTGTGGCTTTAAATGAAGCCACTGGATCTATTCACAGATGACAACAGTTTTAGTTCTGGAAAGAATTTTTGCCGACGACTACCGTCCCTTTAACCATAAATGAGATTTAAAGTCATTTCTTTGTCCATCTTAACCACTAAATGTCACTAACTGTTGCACACTCTCTTTAAACAAGTCATTTCAACATAAGTAAGATAACAAAGTCACTCATTCCTTTTGAACAGCAGTGATCCTGAAATGTAGTTATTTATAAAGGTAATGTTACCCTCTCTTTTACTAACAAGACAGCAATGCTTTAAATCCCTTAGAGTGTGTGGGGGCAGAGGCAAAAGTTTAAAGACAAGTGGGATGCGCTTTCTTCTTGAGTTGAAACTCCAACCACTGTTTCCCTGCATCCTTTTGAAGAATTCCACTGAGAAATGTGGTAGTCTTCTTAAAGGAACCTCAAGTTTCTCCACATTTTGAGTACCTGCATTTGTCATGAATGAAAATTCATCTGTTAGAGCACACAATAAATAATCAGAAGTACCTGGGTAGTATGGTTCACCAGTCTTCTTCTTCAAAACCTGAAACAGATATTCACATTTCCATCCATCCATCCATTTTCTGAACCGCTTAATCCAAGTCGGTCGCGGGTGTGCTGGAGCCTATCCCAGCTGTCAAGGGGCGAGAGGCGGGGTACACCCTGGACAGGTCGCCAGTCTGTCGCAGGGCCATATTCACATTTCATGTTTCCTAATTGGTGTCAGAGCACTGAGAAAGTGAATTAAGACAATTTTTTTTGTTTACAAATAAACTAACCTGTTTCAAGATGTAACTTAATCATAATGCACAAATGTTTTATTCTTATTTACGGAAATTAATCATGTTTTTCTTGTTCAGCCTTAGTTTGCTAAAGATAAATATTTAAAACATTCAAACTTTATTTCAAATAAATTGATCTAATAATGTACATTTTCAGCTTTTTTAACCCTTTTTTGGACATATCTGGATTAAATGAACTTGTTGCAAGGATAGAAAATCTCATTTGTAAATATTATTCATCAAATTAAGTAATTGTGTCTGAAAGTCTTCTTATTTAATTCTGTAAGCATTTTTTTTTACAAAAGATCTTGACAACAAACGAAGCAGGGTAAACTTTAAACATCTTAGCCATGCAACAAAAGCTACTGAAAATGTACAGAAAATGCAAGTTTTTATCAGTGCATCAGTACAACTTACCATTAGATAAAAAGAAAAGACCAGAGGACAGTTGCAGTAAGTTATTGTTTAGAATGAACAGTTAAACCAGAGGGGGTAGAAGAAGCATTGCGCACTCGCAGTGTAACTAGATCCCCCTGCCAGCACCTCTAAAGCCCACTAATTAACACGCTCCATCTCACTTCTTTAATTACCATGAAAGTCTACATCTGAGGTCATCAAGAGTTTACAGGCAAATAGTTGGAGTTCCTCAGATATCATTGGTTCTGGCCAAAAAGTATTCATCACCCCCCTGCTATGAACAGAAAACACAACATAATCATTTAGTGAGCCTAATAGAGGAGAGTGTAAGGTTGTGACATACAACATGGCTTTGGTCATGATAGCTTTGCTTTAATTCATTGCAATCATATTTCTATCATCTGTACATTTAAAAAAATATATATATATCTGATCATAATTTTCCTTGCTGGAAAATGAAGCAAGTTATGTGGCATTTTGTTGACGCAGGTTTAGTTTAAGGGTGAGTTGAGTCTGCTAGATTCGGTTCGATTGTGAGTTGGAACATTTATCTGAGTTTGTTTCACTCTGCACTCTTTAAAACAAATCAACCCTTGAATAATGTATAGCTAATAAAAGATGTTACAAAACAAAAAGAAGAGGAAGGAGAAAATTCCCTCATCTATTGGTTGATGGAGGAAAACTTCTGTTTCCAACACAAAAGAGCAAAACATAGAGGTGCATAAAACCCTGGCTCTCTTGGGCTGACTATCTGAACTTTTACAGCATTTCTATACTTCTGACACCCAAATATACCAGACATTCAAGTAATCTAACTAGGATTTGAAACAGAAAGGCTGATGTAAATGCAGAATGGGCTTTAGTAATGTTGTAAATTTCATTAAGCGCTCAGTAATGTTCTGTTGCCTGGCCTGGTCTCACAGATATTAATAAAACACATTTCCATCAAAAACCATGTGGCAGTGATTTACGGTTAAGGCTGAAGGTAAAACTTGTCCAATTCCATTTGTTTATTTGTTGGGCCAAGGATATGGACCAGGATGTTTATCAAAAAATCAAAAATATGCAGTTTATTGTCTTTTTTCTGCATCTGTTGAAGAAGGGAATGTGTGTGTCTGCTACATGTCCTCTGTATTAGTTTGTCCATCCAGGCCACTATCAGTTGGCTATCATGTGACGTGTCAAAGTTTTGAATCAACACTTTGTTAAGCTTCTTTCAGGTATTTTGTGAGGTTGTTCTCGCCAGAAAAAGTGTTCTCTTCTCTTCTCTCTTCTCTGTCATCCCTATTCTGTTAGTTTATATCAGAACCGGATAGCTTAAGCTAAAGCTTAATGTCTTCACGCTCAGTGTTGTAGCTGAAAGAATTAACCACTTCAGCTCCTTAGATTTACAGGATCAAGGTTTTTGACCTGACCAGGGCAACTCCTGTATCTTATTAAATAATTATTCATAGTAGAACAATAGATGTCTTACTGATATAAAGTACTGATTGATTTCTAACAGGCAATTTCACCTGCTCCCTTCTACCCCCCCACCGCCAACCCGTCCTCTGCTCTGGTTGACTAGCTCTCAGGGATATTGTTGAACTGAGTGGTGATTCAGCTGAGGAGCTCTGCCAATGTACTTTTGGCTGGGGGGCGACACTCTATGCATGCATGAATATATTACTTCTGCTGCTGTTATTATCCCTGGCTACACTACAGTGTTTGGAACCTGCGCCCTGTTGCCTCTCTGGCTCCCGCGCTCTCATTGTCACAGCCACACAATAAAGCCGGTCTGAATGTTGGTTGTGAGGGCTTCTCCTTGGATAAGACGATTCCTTATCAAGAGAAAATCGTAGCTGTTTCCCTGTGGGGGTTAGGTGAGGGAAGCTTTTATGATGAAACATTCACTAAATTGAAACTGGCTGGCTAAGCTTTCTACAACATTTAAAACATTCATTTTATAACTCTGAACCACACAGGGCATTGCAGGCATGATAAGCACCGATCATGTCTTGTCGGTTGGGGGCTGTGCAGATTGTTGACAGTTTTATAGTTTAAAGGTACTCTGATAAATACAACTGCAGCCATTTTTATGGTTTTATCGTTTAGTCCTCTGGATACGGGGCTGCATCCAAGTTTGGTTTAAAGACACCAAAAAATGGGAAAAGCAGAAGTGACTGGTTATAAAGCTTATATATTACTATCACTTCTGGACTTGTGAAAAAAAAAACAAAAGAAAACAAGCGTTTTCATGCAAAAGAAATAGTAATGTTTACAAGCGCTCATGTGCACACATTAATCTGTATTTTTGCGCTAGTTTTTCCCTTCTTGCTGACAGATGGAAACCTTAGGCATTATGCCGGGGGTCTCTCTTTCGAAACCCTCTTACCCTCCACTCACACCCTCCATCTTTTCCCTCCCCCATCACCGTTCCCCTGCACTCACCAAGCAGAAAGAAAGCTTCAATCTTTCACAGACAGGCTCGAGAACCTGGCTGCAGGCAGTGGATGTCGCCCCCCTCACCCCCCCTTCCCACTTACAACAGGAGACAAATCTAGCTGTGCATTTGACACAATAACTGACTGAGAGGGGAAGAGGTGCAGATACAATATTCATTTGAATATTACAAGGCTGCCAGCAATGTACAATGGTACTAAGGCACATTGGGAGATGCTAGCATTTTGCTTATATGAGCACTCAGAGGTGTTTTACCTTATGATCCCTTTTTTGGTTTGCGGTAGCGCTCTCTCTGACAACACTCTGAGAATTAGATTTTCAATAAGTTCATGCTGTTGCTGCACCAGATTCAGTGAAAAGTTAGTATAGTATAAATAGTAATAGTAATAGTATAAAAGCTCATGGTGTCAAGCAGCAGTTTTTGGTTATATGGGTGAGAAAAACATAAGTGCCAGGAAGTCATAAGATAAGAAAAATTAAAACTCTACTTTAAAGGGACATTATGTAATCTTAAGTTTTTGAACTAGCGACTGCCATCTAGGGCTGCATGGTGGTGTAGTGGTTAGCACTGCGGCCTCACAGTGAGAAGGCCGCGGGTGTGGAGTTTGCATGTTCTCCCCGTGTATGCGTGGGTTCTCACCGGGTACTCCAGCTTCCTCCCACTGTCCAAAGACATGCATGTTAGGTTAACTGGGCACTCTAAATTCTCCCTAGGAGTGAGTGTGTGTGTGAATGGTTGTCTGTCTCTCTATGTCGGCCCTGTGACAGACTGGCCACCTGTCCAGGGTGTACCCTGCCTCTCGCCCGTTGATAGCTGGGATAGGCTCCAGCACACCCGCGACCCAATTGGATTAAGCGGTTCAGAAAATGGATGGATGGATGGAAATATATATAGACACAACTGGTCTTTGTCTCTCTCTCACTCGCACACACACACTTACAAACACCCCTCTAAAATGCACTTATATATTTTCTGTCTCCTTAACCACCTGCGCTTCCTCAGCCACAGAATGTGCCGCCAACAACATGGTCCTAGCCCTAAGCAGACCCCAAACCACACCACTACCAAAAGGCTGCAGTGTTGAGGGCCATCCACAGAAGCAGTCCCTATGGCAGCGACCCACGCAGACTGTGCTGGCATAGCCCCCAGCATGAAGATTCACCCTGGAGTTACCTAAGTTTTTAAAAATCAAAAGGGACTAAAAAAGATGAGAATAATAAAAATGTAAAGTTAACTTTCATTATACTATATAAAAATATACAATAATATACAAATAGAATGATAATTGAAAGATAAAACACAATAATACTAAAATTGATTTCAAGCAAGATTGAAATTTTCTGAGTTTTTTAGTTTGAGGCTTTCTGAAGCTGCAAATCCTAATCAGCAAATTCTAAACAAATAAAAGTTGGAATATAATGATTTGCATAATATTTGTCTGTATGAGTACAATTAATCTTTGAAGTTGCAGATCAAGCTTATTCACAGTTGTGAACAGAAGCCAGGAAACAGCTTTTCTTTAAACCTAATTTATGAAAATTCTGTTTTCAAACCTCACATTTAGAGGATGCAGGATGACTCACAGTTAACCAGACATCTTGTACTTAGCATGAAAGAAATCTGGTATTGGTTCATCAGTGTTTTTAAGAAACATTAGGAACCTTGTGGAAAAATTAGATGTAACCTGAAAGTGGACCATTTATAGGCAAGGCAAGTTTATTTGTATAGCACATTTCATGTACATGACAATTCAAGGTGCTTAACATACAAACATTGGAAAAATTACAGCAAGAAAGCAATAGAAAGACTTAAAAACAAAAATAAATTCACAAAGTGAGAAAATTAAAGAAAGAAAGAAACCTTCAGAATAAAAAAGCAATCGTCATAACAGGCTGCACATAGAAAGGTTTTTTAACCCTGATTTAAAACTGCTGACAGTGTCAGCAGACCTGCAGCTTTCTGGGAGTTTGTTCCACATGTGTGGACCACATGAGTTTGTTCCACATGTGTGGAACAA